>JAODAL010026914.1:0-55873 GCA_025379985.1 Phyllomedusa bahiana
AAGAAATAAAAATGAATTAAATTAAATTTTTTTTTGTTTATTTTTGTTCCCCCCATATTAATTTTTAAATTTTATAAACACAAACGGGGACAAATTTTGTGGTCTTATCATTTGATTTTGGGGATGACAGTTTTTTTATAGATTCATTAAAAACCCCCTAAAGAAGACCAGAAGGGCCCGAGACGCTACAGATTCTTTAGACCTTCCCCAAAATTTCTACTCTTTTTTACCGGGAAAAATTTTTTCCGGGAAAAGATGCCCGGGGAAAGCTTTTACAGATCAAAATGGGATTATCTTAAATTTGTCCTGATAAAATTTTTTGGGTTTTCAAAGGGTTTTTTTCTTGACGCAACCATCTTTATATCCCCCCCCCACGCAAAAGTTCTTCCTCAGGGTTTTTTCTCCTCCTCATTTGAAAATCACAAAAAGGGACAAGGGCAGGGGGGTCCCCTTTTCTCCTTTAAATTTTTGTACTCTGTATGGAACCCCCTACAGAAAAACATTCGTATAAAAACCCCAATCTGGGATCTTTTCCAACCGTACCTTTTCACAAAAATTTGTCCTATTCGGGTACGGGTGTTAAAGATCACTAACCCTTCAAATCATTGCAGAAATAATGAAAACCCTTCGATCAAATTTTTCTCACTATCCTACTCAAATTAAATAAAAGAAAACGCTTTCTTTCCCTTTACGAACCCCCCTTCTCATTATCAACCCCTAAAACACACTTTGGGTTTTATAGTCCTTTTAATTAAAGTTTAAATATCTAGATTAAAGGGTTTCCCCCATCCCCTGACCCAAAAGGAACTCCTTTAAAATATAAGGGCCCATTTTAAAAACTTTTTGAAAACGATACAACACCTTTCCAACCTTTAAAAAATTTCTTGGTTTTCCCGGATTAACTTTTTAAAAAAGTAAAATTTTTTACCTAAATTTCTCTATACCGGGAGAGCGATCCCAAAACCTAAATTTTTACCTACTTATTTATAAACTCCAAACCCCTTTTTTTCTAAATTTTATTTTGGGGTGGGGGAAGGAAAACCAAAAAATTTAAAAATACATCCTTTTTTGCTCCCTGAAAAATTGGGGGCCTTGCAAACCTAGCAAACCCAAAGTAATGACAGTATTCCGCTAACAAGCCAAACTATTTTTGGAATCCTACCACCCCCCCCCCATATGGGTTTCACTTGAATTCCCCCCCTTTACTCCCTGTCCCGTCCCTTTTCACCTTTAAAACCTGTTATAGGGGGCCCCCCTTCCCTTTATCTCCCTTTCAAAACCCTAAAAGATCTTTTTTTAAAATTTTTCAACCGAGTTTTTTTAAAAAATTCCCTGGTTTAAAGCTGCAGACAAAACCCGCTTTTCCCATCGAAACAAATTTACTTTGGAACACCCCACTTCAATTTCACAAATTGGAAAGGGTTTTTTTAAAATAACATCTTTTTGGGCCCAAATTTAAACCAAGGGGGACACAATATCTCTTTCCTCTGATTCCCCCCAACTTTCTCCTTTAAAAAGGGCAAGATTTTTTCAGTACTTACAGCTCAGGGCACTTATTAATTTTATTTTCCCTTGGGGCCCGCTCAGCCTGATACTTCACTCATTTTTAGCAAATTTTTTAAAGGGAAAAAGGTTTTACAAAGGGGCTTTCTATATTTATCCCAAAAGCTAATTTTTGAACCCGTTTTTCTTCCAAAAATTTTCCCCCCCCTGGGTTAAAAGGGAAAAAGGGGGTTTGTAAATACTTTACTTTAAAAAAAATGTCTACCCCTATCACATCTCTAAATAACTCTCTAAATGTGTTTTAAAAGAAAAAATAAACTATGAGGGAAAAATCCCTCTACCGGTATCCTTCCCCCCATCCAGATTATCGCAATTATTCCAATCCTTCAAACACTGCTGGGAAAATATCGGTAACAGGAAACCCTGCTTTGGGGATGTTTTGGGGGGGCCCGCCCTAAATTAAAAATTTTTGGGAAAGGGTTTTCCCAAACCCATTGCTGAGGTTATACCTTGAAGTTCTACCCCGCCCCAAATTAGCCTTCTAATAGGTCAAAATTATATTCCCCCCCTCCTTCGTTTCATTCCCTTTTTTATACTTTTTCCCCTAAATTTCAAAACTCAATTTTGGGAAAGGGGCCCAAAAAAAACCATCTCTCCCCGATGTTTTAGCGTATTAAACTTTAACTATTGCTTTTGAAACTTTAAAAGGAAAAGTTTTCCCCCATAAATTTTTGCAGCAAAAAAAATTTGTTTTATGGGGGCCCTGCACCTCAAAAAAACTTCACACCTTTACCCTTTTTAGTAAAGTATCTGCTATACCTTTTATATGCTCTTACTAAAGTGATTTAAACTTTCCCTCTACATCCACTGGAATTTGAAAACTCTATATCGAAATGGTTAATTGGTACCACATATTTTTTTCATTACCGACCTTGTTGAGGTCACTCCTTCATTCGCAAATTGTTCACATTGTAGGTAACTTGTTCCTTATTGCTAATGTTGTCAAAGTATCTTGTATTAATTACACCTCATGTAAACCGGTATTACTTAATAAAATTGGTTAAAAGAAAACCCATAAGAGCGTCGCTCGCTCTCCCATTGGCCCAAATAACTGCGCCTCTTTTAACTTGGCCAATCACAAACAGAGCTCCTCTGCATTAAATTTTCCCCCCTAGAACTCTATGAGATAAGTACACACCCGCTGATTGGCTAACAGGACGAGCCCCTCTTCCCCCCAACCAATCACAGTACAAGAATATTTCCCATAACAGTAATAACTTTAGGCCGCCCTTTTATCGCGCCCTTTTTGCCCACTCAAAAAAACGCACAAAATTTTTGATTGGTGCATTCATATCTGCCGCATTGGCTCAATCAATCACTCTTTCTTCTGCCTTTTTTACTGTATTTTGAACTGTCCCTCTTTTTCATTTGATTGGTCAATACTACTCCATAGGTTAAAATGGTTAAACTGTCGCTCCTATTCTGTTTGGGTTTTGGTTTCTGTCGACCAATGAGAGAGTTTACAGAATTTTGAATTACTGTATTTCCCGGCAATTTTCTATATCGCAATTCCGATTTGACCGGGAGGGAACAACCGTTTTTATTGTTTTATTTATGTATTTTAAAAAGGGTTTTAGCCTTTTACAAAAATGTTTTTACATTTAAATTAAAAAACGTTGATTTCTAAACTCAAGCCTCACGGTGCGAGTTTAGTCCCCCATCTCCCAAAAACTATAGGGGACAAAGTACTCGCGCTTGTTTGGCCGGGAACCAAGCCCCCCCCCAGCTCAACTAATCCTCTTTTCTCCCCTTTTTTT
Source organism: Phyllomedusa bahiana (assembly GCA_025379985.1). Taxonomy (NCBI): domain Eukaryota; kingdom Metazoa; phylum Chordata; class Amphibia; order Anura; family Hylidae; genus Phyllomedusa; species Phyllomedusa bahiana. The sequence goes on from JAODAL010026914.1 coordinate 3,321, forward strand.
TACTGTATTTTGAACGCCCCACCTTTTTTTTATTGGTCAATATACTCATATTTTTAAAAGGGGTCACTGTCGCCCTTCTTTTCTGGATACCCAAACCCCCGCTAGTAAACCCAATCAGCTCTTTCCCTTTTTTTTACTGTATTTTGAACTGTCCCCCCTTTTTCATGTGATTGGTAAATACTCTCCTGGTTTAAAGGGGTCACTTCCTCCTATTCTGTTTGGGGCTGGTTAGCCGACCAATAAACGCTAACAAATTTTGAATTCGTTTTTCCCGAAATTTTCTGACCCAAAATTTCCTGATGTTGCGCCGTTATTGATTTTTTTGTAAGTGATTTTTTAACGTATTTTTTTTTAGAAGGTTTGAGCTCTTTTTCAGATAATGTTTTACACCTAATAAAAACTATTTTTTTTTTTTTTCATACCCATGCCTCACGAGCTGAGAGCGGAGATTTATTTCTTTACAATTAATATATTTTCACTTTAATTTTTAATGATCCCCTTTTTCAATACATTTAATCGCTTTTAGACAGCTTTGATTTTTCTATTTATTCATTCATTCATTCATTTGAAAGACAACTCTTTTGCTCTTCACTAACTTGTTTAAAAGATTCTCGCTGTTTTCCAGCCTGTCTCGAATCGGAATACATGTTAGGCGCAGTCTCGCACTGCGCCTCACACACTGGCGAGGCGCAGGGAACTTTTCACCGCATGTATGAGCGCACTTCCTCAGGTGTCGAATCTTAGGCACAGTCCCACACTGCGCCTCACACACTGGCGCACCTCCTCGGGCGGCGAATCTTAGGTGCAGTCCCGCACTGTGCCTCACACTCTGGCGAGGCGCAGGGAACTTTTCACCGCATGTATGAGCGCACCTCAGGCGTTGACATACAAGAGGCGCAGCTTTCGCTTGAAATCGGGCGAAAACGTGTGCTCCGACGCACCGAGATTCATACATGTCGCCCCAGAAGTTTACATACACTATATAAAAAGACACATATTCACGTTTTTCTCACTATCTGACATAAAATCAGAATAAACCTTACTCATTTTAGGTCAATTAGGATTACCAACATTATTTATATTTGTCAAATGCCAGAATAATGAGAGGGAGATATTTTAAGGCATTTTAATTACTTTCTGCAAAGTAAAAACATTACACACACTGGGATTACTATGTCTTTAAACAATTTGGGACAGCTCATATGATGATGTCAAGTCTTTCTAAGCTTCTTATAAGTTTATTGGCAATATAGTTAATTAGAGACACACCTGTGGATGCATTTTATTGAACACCAGAAACACCCTGCTTCTTTGTGTAACATCATGGGAAAGTCTAAAGAAATCAGTCAAGATATCAGGAAGAGATTTGTTGACTTGCACAAGTCTGGTTCATCGTTGGGTACAATTTCCAGATACCTGAAGGTGCCTTGTTCATCTGTACAAACAATTATACGCAAGTACAAACAAGACGAGAATGTCAAGCCACCATACCGCTCAGGAAGGAGACAGGTTCTGTATCTTATTGATGAACTTGCTTAGGTCTGACATGTGCATATTAACCCGTGAACAAAAGCAAAAGACTTTTTGATGATGCTGGCGGAAGCTAATAAGATTGTGTCATTATCCACAGTGAAATGAGTACTGTATCAGCATAGGCTGAAAGTCACTCTGCAAGGAAGAAACCATTATTCCAAAAGAAACAGATTAATATTTGCAAATGCACACATGAACAAAGACCTACATTTCTGGAGACTTGTCCTGTGGTCTGACGAAACGAAAACTGAACTGTTTGGCCATAATGACCATTGTTATGTTTGGATGAAAAAGGGAGAAGTGTGGAAGCCTATGAACACCATCCCAACTGTGAAACATGGGGGTGGCAGCATCATTTTGTGGGGTTCTTTTGCTCCAGGAGGGACTGGTGCACTTCACAAAATAGATGGCATCATGAGGAAAAAAGATTATGTGACAATACTGAAGCAACATCTCAAGAAATCAGCCAGGAAGTTCAAGCTTGGGCAGAAATTGGTATTCCAAATGGACAATGACTCGAAGCATACTGCCAAACTGGTTACAAAGTGGCTGAAGGATAACCAAGTCGATGTTTTGGAGTGGCCATCACAAAGCCCTGATCTCAATCCTATTGAAAATTTATGAGCAAAGCTGAAAAGGCAGGTGCGAGCAAGGCGACCTACAAACATGGCCCAGCTACAGTACATCGATTCTGTCAGGAGGAACCATTGTGAGAAGCTTGTGGAAGGATATCCAAAATGTTTGACCCAAGTCGTACAGTTTAAGGGCAATGCTACCAAATACTAATGAAATGTATGGAAACTTTTGACTTTGCAAAAAGTAATAAAAATGCCTTAAAAAAATTCTCTCTCTCATTATTCTGGCATTTGGCAAATATAAATAATTTGGTAATCCAAATTGACCTAAAACGGGTAAGGGTTATTCTGATTTCATGTCAAATAGTGAGAAAAACATGCATCTGTGTCTTTTTATATAGTGTATGTAAACTTCTGATTTCAACTGTATATAGCCTCCCTGTACAAAAGTATACAAGCCCCTATACTAAGGTATATAGACATCCTGTAGATAAAAATATAGGTCCCTGTGGTAGGTAAAAACTCCCGGGGGTATGTTCACATAGTGTACTGCTGCATGTCCTGTGTGTGTCGCAGTACACCGTGTGTTTTGGATGTACTCGTTGTTCAGCACATACTCCCTAGGACAGGGGGGCCGATCGTAATTCATCGTTCATAGTTCAGCACTTCAGCCGTATTAAAACACAAATACGCAGCAAAATGCGTGCCGCAATTACGCTGTGTGAACGTACCCTAAAGGTAGTTATATAAACAAAAATAAACAACATAGAAATAAACATTTATAAATAAACAAAAAGCCATCGCATCACTCTCTTTTGATAAAGACAGCTGCCCAGAAAAAAAAGCTCTCCTGGGAATGGGCATAACCATAGCAAAAAAGCTGCACAAGACCAACCGCCCTTGCGGCGAGCTCTGACAAAGACCGGGAGACTCCTTAAACTCTTTTCCCCGACACAGCTTATTCCACCACTTGAAGAGGTCAAGTGGATCCACTCTACATCAGTGAAAGGCATCTATCTTGCCTTACATACACACAAGCATTAACTAAACACAGGTGTACTTACCGCTATTCAGCTGATTCCATTAGAAAAACTGGTTCAGTGAAGACCACGGAGCCGGGGCGCCACCAAAGTGCATCAAGTCACAGCATACCATTCACGTCATCAGGATCAGTTTCAGATCCTGAAACCAATGCATCCTGGCAACGCATAGCAATACGCTAGGTGTCCTGGCACAAACCAGAGACCACCACGGGACTCATGGAAGGCAAGGGATCCCTACAAAAGACAGGCACCCAAACAGGCAAAGAAATGGAAAAAGGACACAAAGAGACATTGGCGACGCCAAACGCCCCTGCGATCGCCAGATGGAACCAGAGAAAACAAACAATATAACATTTTCTGATAGATAAAATTGAAAATCTTAAATGAGGATGGACGAAAAAAAACACAACAGCAGAACAACATAATAGTGAAACAAAATCTCATTACTAGCATTAAGGCCAAGGGGGGAGACTGTGTACAGTATAACCATCCAAAAGGCCTCCCTGTTGCGCAACTTGGACATGATGTCCACTCCACACCTAATAAGTATTACTTTCTCAACAACAAATGACTGAAAATATTTGGTAATTATACTGATGAATAAAATGCCTAGCCACATTACAAACATAACGCATGCCAGGATTTTGTATATTGTTTATTTGCTCCAATATGCGGGACTTGAATTTACGAGAGGTACATCCCACATATTTCATGTTACAGGTATTGCAAATAATCATATAAATGACAGCAACAATGTTGCAGTTAATATATTTTTTAATACAATGGTTTTCTTCACTTCGAAAATCTGAGAATTCTTTGGTAAATGTTACAAAATTACATGTACAGAGATGATTGCCACACTTATAAAAGCTACTGTGCTGTAACCAAGTAGCGGTTTTAGACCGTTAAGAAAAATAGTTGGGAAAAATAATGTTACCCAAAGTCATCAGTTGCCTGGAATCGCTTCTGCAACCATTTTGCTAAATCTTTTCCATTTTGTCATTATCCGCAAGCATCAGAAGATATTTTCATACAATATCCTATTAAATTAAATTATGGATTAAAATCCAACTCTAAAATAGGTACATTATCCTCAACTATTTTTTTTACTGGGATGCAATAGTCGGGTGCTATTCCTTTGTTCCACAATTTATCTGGCCCTATTTAGAACCCATTGAGGGTATCTACAATGCCTGAACCTTAAATTTCAGTTGAACATAACATTTCTTGTTGTTTTTTTTTTTTTTTTAAATGCACTAATTAAGACCATGTCTTCACTTTATAATGCACATGTCCAACTGTTCAATATACTTTATACACAACTTGCTGATCTCTAACAAGTAGATTAATGGCAGAATTCACAACATGTGTTTGATCCCTGAATCGGCCAATAAATTTAGGGAATCAATTGGGATTTAAACAGGAATCAATTGGGATTTAAACAGTCTTCCTCATCATGCTGTTCACATTGTGACATCATGAGACCAAGAGAAAACCTTGATCAACAGTATCTTGCCATTGTGAGGTTTCAAGCAGAATGCTCTTAGACGGAAGTGGCCACTGATCTTGGAGTGTCACACCATGGGTCATACCAAGTGCCCACATACTCTTTTGTCTGTGCCTGACCCTGATTCCCCCATTGAATCCATTCAAACTTTTAATAATTTTAGACCATTCTTCTTCATATATATTTATTTACTATTTTACCTGTAAAACTTGAAAAACATCCATTTAAATTGTATCAAAGTTTGTCACTCTTCAGTTTTTCCTACTAATCATATTACCACTAGGTGGCAGCATGTATATGTATAAACACAATTCATAAATTTAATACCCATAAAATTTAGCATACCAAACTTACACAAATATTATTAGACAGATTTTTAAAATAAGTAACAGTATTTAAAAAAAAATTAAACTGCTTCTATTTAGTATTCATTGACTTTATGTATACATTTTAATTGTAGTTAAAATATACATTGCATAATTGCAGCTACCATATAGATGAGTGTAGAAGTGTAATTTCTATGAAAAACATATTTAATTTCTCACCTGGGACCTGACAAATGCTACAAGTGTCGGACTGTAGTATTTTGGGCCCACCAGAGGAAATCATTCTAGGGACCCTCTTTCGGGTTTATAGAAATAATGCAAATTTGACATAGTTGTGTAGTAAAACGTATGTCCTGTAAATTGTTATATAATATAAAACACAATGTTTATTGATCAAATAACCAATTTAACTGAATTTGGAAGTATACTAAAGTTAACAACTTAACCCCCCATGACATCGACATCAAGATGTAAAGGATTTATGGAGCAGGTTCACATGCTGATCATAGAGTTTAACATTACCAGCTGGCATCAACTGGGTATGGAGTGGACACATCTTCTGAGCCTGCTCCATACATCCTGCATACCAATGTAATAATATGTCATAGGACATTAGGTGCTTAAAGAACATGATAAAGCTTTAAGGTGTTGACTCCAAATCTTAATTTAATTGAGCATCTGTGGGATGTACCGAAAAACCAAGTCCACTCCATGAAGACCACCAGAACTGCTATATGTGCCAGATACCACACGATACCTTTAAAGGTCTTGCAGTTTCCATACCTCAATGGGTCACAGCTGTTGTCATAGAAAAAGATAAGCCCACATAATATTTGGTTTTAATATTATGGTTGATGGGTGTACAATACACTATACAGTATTTGCATGTTACTATTGCTTGTTTTAGGTTTTCTTTCATTAAGTCAGCAATAAAGACAAAGGAGAAGCAGTATAAATACAAGAAACAGTGTAAAGCTACTAAAACTTGTGGGAGAGGAGTACTTAAAAACAATGTGGAAAGATATAAGGGCAGTTTTGTTCCCCCCACGCTCATTTTTTACAAATTTACACTCCCAACTTTTTTGTATGCATAAATGTTTACACATGAGGATTTTTGGAGTAGGCTATACAACAAAAAAATAAGCAGTGATTAAAATCAGCCCTTGTAACCTCTAAAACAGCTAAAACACAAATTCAGTCATAAAGTTATGGATTAATAATCACTTCATAGTAACATAGCGGATAAGGTAGGAAAAGACCTATAACCCCAATATACCATTCAAAGTAGGTATCAAGTTGAACCAGAATTAAAGGAGTCTTGTTGGTCCCAGGTATAAGAATATAGGTAGGATAGACATTTTAAGAATATTTATCCTACCAAACCAAGGAATTTCTTTTTTGTTCTATAAATCTAAATCCTTGTCTGAGAAAATCTTGGAGAGGGCTGGTGGGATATGAATCCCTAGGTACGGAATGCCCTTACTGGATCATTCAAAAGGAAAATTTCGTTTCAAAAGGTGTCGATCCGTAAAGGAAGATTAACATTGAGAGCTTTGGATTTAGATAGGTTGATCTTAAAGTTGGACCCAGAGCCAAAATGATTCAGTTCTGTCATCAAGGATGGAAGTGAGACATGTGGGTTTGTGATTGTCATGAGTTTCCCAGCAGCCCGGACCTTGGGCCGTGGGCACACTCATGTCCCCTCTCTCCACATGCTGCAGAGGACTTCTCTCCAGGACTTACCTTGCTCCCCTGCTCTCCCTCTTTTGGGCCAGGCAAGTGCCTCGCTCCCTGGACGCTTGCACGTCCCGTCAATGAATTTAAAAGGGCCAGCTTACGGAAATTGGCTAATTGCTGCTTGCTGACTCTATATCTTCTGGCCACCTCCCCTGCTTCCTTCCTGGATCTACAGTGGCATAAGCCTTAGTGAAAGCATTGTCTAGTGTTCCTGTCTCACCATGTACTGTGACCTCTGCTTCTGTCCTCTGACTATGTTCTGCCTGCCCTGACATTCCTGCTTGTCCCTGACCATAAGCCTGTCCTACGATTTTTACCTCGTCCTTTTCACCAGGAAGAATCAGCAGGGTAAAACCTGGGGTTTCCAAACCGACAATCAACCGTTCGGGGGCCTGGGGAAAACAAGGGCCCCTTAGAACCCGTTTAAACCCCTCCCGTTGTTAAATAAAGGGAAGTTTAAAAGGGTAAAACCCTTCTCTGCAAAAAGCAACATTTTTTTTTTCCCTCCCAAAATTTTAAAACCCCTTTTGAACAAAGGACCATATTGAGGCAACTTTTTTTTTATTAAAACGAGTGGGCAAAGGGTTCCATTTTAGAAGAAAAGGGGAAAACCCCGGGATCCTTAATTAAAAGACAGAAAAGGGGAAATTTTAAGGCATCCAACAACAAAACCATGAAAGGAATATTCTGCGTTTGGGCACGATGAATAATGTCCAACATTTTTAACGTATTGTCACGGGCTTCTTGGCCAGGAACAAATTCCTTCTAACTGAATAGTTAAGGTTAAGGATGGGTTAACCTATTGCTATTAAATTTTGAATATATTTTTGATCCACATTGAGGAAAGAAATAGGGGGGTAACTGCTACATTACCAAGGATCTTTCTTAGGGTTTTTGGGGTCTGCAAATGTGTCACCCTTTGCTTCTGGTGGGGGAAAGGGGCGCTAGGGGAAATTATATTTAAAGCCTTTAAACTCGGGGGATAATTTTGTCAGAAAAGTTTTATAAAATTTAGCTGTGTGCTATGGGGCCCGGGCTTTGGCCCAGGTAGGTCCAAAAATTGGTTAATTTACTGGGGGGAAAAAGATCCTTTTGTTTGCGAAGAAATTATTCGGGGTTTTACCCAGTATGAGAATCAGGCTAAGTAGTTATTTTAGGTGGGTAGGGGAAAGGTAATTTGAACAGTTTTGCAAAAAGGCAGGGAATGGTTTGGAATATTTTGTGTACAGTGAACGGGGAAATTTTGGGGAGTTCTTAATGGAATAATATGTTTTTGTCCATTTGTTTTAAAACCCAAGTGCATTGATCACTTTTATTTCAAATTCATAAACCCTCTATGAAATAGTTGTATTATGCCCCTCGTAGCCTCAGGGGGATTTAAATTTCCCAAACGTGCATCTTGCAACCGCAAGAATAAAAAGTTGAGAGTGCATTTTGTGAGCCAATTCCAAAAAAGTGACTTTTAAGGGGGCCACTTAAAAAAACCCCCTTTCCTTTTTTAAAAAATTTTATCTGTTCTTTTTAAGATCCACCTAATCAACACTTGCGGTTACCATTGAAAAATGTGTAAAGGGGAAAACATTAAAATTAGAATGGTTATCTGAGAATGAAGAGGGAATTTTTATTCGTTAACACAAGTTCAAGAAGGACTCATCAATTTCGGGTTCAATCTTCTGCACTAAGAAGAACTGAAGAAAAAAAACGGGAGCAGGGCGGGCCATAAAATATTTCCAAGGGATGTGAACATAGCCGGGAAAGCAAGTTTTGAATCATAATTTTAACCCAGAAAATGGGGGGGGGGATGAAAAAAAGGGTTTAAATCTTTATCAGGGGGGTGTTAGAGGAATCAATAAACTGGAGTTTGGGGAACCCCCTTTTAAATACAAGTCTGAGATAGCCCTTTCCCTAAAAGAACACCCGGGGTTAAAAACCCAAATTTGTCAATTTAAAATCCCCACCAATAATATAGTCCCCGGGATTAAAGAGAGAGGTATCAAAATTTCACAAAAAATTTTTGCTTGTTCTAATTGACATATGCATTTTAACGTAAATACTAGCCCACTTAAAAATAAAGAAAAATGAATTCGAGCTCGGGATCAATAGACATCTGGTCCCCGGGGATCATACAACTATGGACTTGGGGGGAAAGTAGCGTAAATAGCAATTGCCCCCACCGGATAAAGGGAAGTTAGCAAAAGCCAAGATGTTGTTTATGTTTAAATTTGTTGGGAAATACCTAATTTGAAATGTTTTTTGGGAAACACACGGGCGCATCATAATCTTTCCCCCATCGGAGCGCACGTTTTCGCCAGATTTCAAGCGAAATTTGCGCATCTGTATTCGGCGCCGAGGTGCCTCTTTCATGCGGTGTAAAGGCCACACTCTACCAGAGTGTAGGGCAGCGAAATTAGGCCAGGGGGGGACTGCCCTAAATTCCGCCCGAGGAGGTGGCTCATACGCGGTAAAAGTTCACCGGCCCGCCAGTGTGGAGGCGCTGTGGGAAATTTGGCCGTGTGGGAGGGGCCTAAATTCCCCCCCGAGAAAAGGGGCCTCATCATGGGTGAAAAGTTCACAGCGCCTCGCCTTGTTGAGGCGCGTGGGGGGCTTAGGCAGAAGGATTGCGCCAAAAATTACCCCCAAAAAAGACAGGTGGAAATAGTGAAAAATCATTAAACATTTAGTAATACAAAAAAAAATTGTCTTTCAAATGAATGAATGAAAAAAGTGAAAAACAAAGCTTTTAAAAGGAAATAAAAGTATTGAAAAAGTGGGGTCATTTAAAAATTAAAGGGAAAAAATATAAGATCGCTCAAGAAAAAAACCCCAGTTTTTCATCTTCTGGGCATGGGGGTATGAAATAAAAAAAAAAAGTTTTTATTAAAGGTAAAACTTTTTCTGAAAAAAACTCAAAACCCCCCCAAAAAAATAAATAAATAAAATCACTTCCAAAAATCAAGCCGGCGCAAAAAAGAAAAAGGATATTGGAAATTGCAAATACGTAATTCAAATTCTGTAAGCTCTTCTCATTGGTAAAAAAGAAAAATTTATTGGAATTAATTTTATTTTTTTTTTTTCGTTCCCCCATATTTAAAATTTTTTCCCCTTTTATATAAGATCGGGACAACTTCGGGTATTATCTTTTGATTTCGGGTATTTTTTCCGTTTATTTTTAGATTGCATTAGAAAACCCCATAAGAGCCCTATCGCTCCCCTCCCCATTTGGGCCCCAAAAAAACCGCCCCTTTAATGAGCTAATCACAAAAAGCCGCTCTGCATTTCTTTTTCCCCCTAAAACTTAGAGATAAGTAACTCCGCGATTGGTAAACAGCAAAGCCCCTTTCCCCCCAACCAATCACAGTAAAAAATTTCCCATAGACAAAAAATTTTTTGGGGCCCTTCTACGCACCTTCTTGCCCACTCAAAATAGACGCACAAAAATATGATTGGGGATTCATATCGCCCCGGGGCCCAAACCATCACTCTTTTCTCCCTTTTTTTTACTGTATTTTGAACGTCCCCCCTTTGCATTTGTTTGGGTCAATACTTCCCAAGGTTATAATGGGTCATGTCGCTCCATTCTATTGGGTTTGGGTTTTTTTTCCCGACCAATGAGAAAGCTTACAAAATTAAATTTAACTGTTTTTCCCCGGGAAATTTTTTCTATATCGAATTTCCGATGTAGCCCGTCTGGGGGCCAAACGCGTTTTTTGGGATTTTATTTATGTATGTTTAAAAAGGGTTTCAGCTCTTTTTCAGATAAGTTTTACACCAATAAAAAAAATTTTTTTAATCAAACCCTCCGCACGACGAGACCCGAGTTTTTCATTGCCCCATTGTCCATAGACTACAATGGGAAAAGTATTTGCCTCTGATTGCCGGAATAGCCAAGCCCCCCTTTCCAACCAATCACTCTTTTCTGCATTTTACTGTATTTTGAACTTTCCCGCCTTTGCATTTGGGGGGTCAAACCCCCATAGTTTATAATGGTTCACTGTCGCTCCTATTCTGATTGGCGGTTTATCCAAACCCAAGAGAGCGCTTACAAATTAATTACTGATTTCCTGGCAATTTCCAACATCCTAATTCCTATGTAGCCCCTTTTTGATTTTTGGAAAAATGATTTTATTATGTTTTTTTTTAAAAAGGTTTGAGCTTTTTTTCTGATAATTTTTTAACACGTAATAAAAACTTTTTTAATTCATACTCCATGCCTCACGACCTGAGAGCCAGATGATTTTTTTTTGCGATCTTCTATGTTCCTCCATGTTACTTTTCTCGCTTCACTTCGCCTCCTCCGGCCATTTAGCCCAACTTTAACAGTCTGCCCGTCGGAGCTTTGGGGAGCGCGCAATATGCCCCACTTTTTCCGACCGCATCATGCAAAACCCGGGGTTTTCGAATCCACGTCCCGCCCCAGAACCCCACACGGGGCCCATTTTACCCCCTTTTAGTTAGTCGCATCTGAAAGTGGCAAGGCTGCACTATCACGCACCCTCGTCCCCACAGGGATTCGGACGTGAGGCGCCGTTTTCGCCAGAAAACAGGCGCAAATCCCGATCATACATGTCGCCCACAATGTTTACCTTATGGTGGTGAAAATGATGTAGAATCTTTGCCCTTTTTTCAGGTGTTTTGAGGCCCTTCGCATTGAATGAGGCCATCTAAAGATCCACCATTGGAACAACCAGGTCAGCAGTGTCTGGCACCAAGCAAAGTAATACAAGGGCAGGATCCACAAGTCTACCATGATCTGGAAAGAAAAATTATTAACCCCCGCGTTCTGTTTGGTTCACATACACTATAATTTTCCGGGCATTTTTGACCAGGCCCATTAAAGCGGATTTTTAAATAATTTTAATTTTTATTTGAATTTTTTTGAAATTATTATAGTATGTAAAATGGTGTTCATAAACAAATAAAAATTAAACAAAAACTTAAATTTTATTTTTGTGTCAAAAAATGTTACATGGCCTTATTACATTATTCATGCATATTGCACAAAAAAAATCTTTATAAAACTGTAAACTATAACTAATAAACTGTATGTAAATATATTTAAAAAAAACAAAAAAAAATAAAAAGTCTAGTTTTTTCTATATAAAATGTGAAATAAGGTTCAAGGTGTTGAATTTACTGTTTGCATTCGTCACAAGTATAATTTACATGTCTTTTGTATAAGTACTTTGCACATTTGCAACATATCACATTTGATTTGTGATTACTTGATGTTGGACAGAAGATGCATCATTTCCATTTTAAGCTGGTTGCACTGCTGGTGGAGGCCGTGGGTATCGTTTCAGTGCTAGTGGAAGCTCTTAGTTCACTTTCTTCAGCATGCTGTTGGATCCTGTGGACAATTTCTGCAGCTCCATCATCTCTGGGTGTTACTTTTCTTAGTTCAATATATGGGCTAACCAGTGATTTTCCCAACTCCTCTAAAAAAAATATTCTTTTATATAGTTTATTTTTGTCACAATTAGTGTCTATTTCATAGAAATATCACTAACAGCTCTAAGTCTTTCGCCTTCCTTCTCCTCCTGTAGTCAGGTAGATCTCCACACAGTGATATAGTATTGAAGACCTGCAGGTTATGTGGTCAGGTCCTTCATCCCTCTCCTATGTGTGCAGGAAGCTGCTGGCAAGTCCTTCTCCTCTGTTCCTCTTCTGCTACATATATGTAAAGATGAGTTTTCAGAGCTGTCTCATGTGTGCTCTCTCTCGATGTTCTCTTAAGTTGTATTGAAAGTGAAGTAACTGTATAGAATAGTATTGTACTTGTCTACTGATAAGCTAAAACACCCCCTTTAGCAGCCCAAAGTAAAACAAACACATTTTGTCAGACAGAATTTATTAGTGCTCTTTTCAGGTCATCATTAGATAATAGAACCAGCTAATACAAGGAACCAGCTGAGACAAATAATTCACATTTACCATGTGAAAGGTTGAATTGAACCATTTCTATAAGAACAGCACATAACTATACTGGAAAGGAATCCATCTACAGTATCATAATTTGAAAATGTATGTATGTGTAACTCTGCATGGACCAAAAGGACCTAGATAAATTGATAAATAGTAGTAAATGAACTATATAGACCAAAATGAGATTATAACTGCTTTATTTTTTTCAAAAAATGGTTGGAGATTAGTATAAAAGGCTATCGGTCATTTTTGACCGAACAGTACAAGTGTAAAAAAAGACGTGGAGTAAAAAGTAAACAAAAAAATAAATAAATAAAAACTGCTATTAGTAAGAACCCCTCAAATGAGGAAAAGTCAATGAACCACAAGTTTCAGAACCACATAATGAATATTTTAAAAAATATCAAATTTCAAATTCGGTAATTTTTGACTGAACAGAACAGCAGGGTTAAAAGACATAAAGGTATAAAAAAAAATGTAAGGACTAAAAGGCAGGCCTGCAATCCAACTCAAGTGGTTACAGAAATAAAACAGAAGTCCTGCAAATCTGAGAAAGTTCAGAGCAGGAATCCCACCTACTGCGGGGTTAAGGTAGTACATCGGAATCAAGAAAGAAACCCTCAACATATATGGAAAAGATGTGACCAGACGTTAACCAACATAACAAATAAGAGAAAACCTTGAGAGAATTACTAGCACAGTAAAAGAGAAAAAGAAGCCAACTCAGGATCCAACTCTGAACCAATTATAGACCAACAGGTAGAGAAATATATATCAGAGGGATCAGTATGTGATCATACATCAGTGATAAATGTGCCGTGCCTTACAAACCCATAACTGTCACAAAATACAACATCAAAGTACCCAATATATTCTGGATATGACAGTAGGACTTTTAGGAGGAGAAGATAATGGAGTAGGATATCTCTGATGCTGAGAGGTAGAGCCCTTATGCCCTTGATCACGGTGAGGAAGTCGTTTTGGGAGAAAGAGTGTAGATAATGTTGGCCACTCCGGAAAGGATAGATCCTTAATATTAAGAGTCTGTAAGTCTTGAGAATGTCTTCTGAGGAACAAATTTCCTTGTCTAGGCGATTGTACAGGGCAAAGGGTAGACAATAGACACCAGGCATCTAAGAGGATGTCTTCCATCAAAGCAAAGAAATGAATCCTGCAGATCACATCTCTTGGTCGTGGATCATTACGAGGCCTCAGTGTCCTGTGGGCTTTGTCAATTTCAATGTGGGAAGTAAGATGTCCCAAGATATCATTGAATATTGTGGAGAGGACTGTAAATAAATCAGCATTAGGAATAATTTCCAGGAGCGCCCTTATGCGCAAGTTGTTTCGCCGATTCCTATTTTCAATATCATCAAGGTGCTGTTGGAGGGTAAAAATTTGAACAGTGTTGATTAACTACTTGTTTTAGAGAGAGGAGAGAAGTTGAAGTCTGAGACTGAGATTTGTCAAAAGGGGCATAATGTGGAGAGGCACTCACTTCCATGGGGGTTATGTTGCTTCTCATTTTTAACTCTTCAGAGGGAAGATTGTGGATCTTTTGGTGATGCTATAGGGTGGCTGGAGAGTCCTCTTTTTGTGAGGAGGGTTGCTCACCCTCTGTAATGTTCCCTTGTTTCTGGGTACTGGCAGAGCCGTTTTAACAGCATTAAGGGCCATTGGGCAGAACGGTGCACTGGGCCCCCTACCTCCACAACCCCAGGAATAAAAATGTACTTTATCAAATGAAATTATATTTGATGTTTCTTCCAACAAAATCAGTGCTTTGGAATTTAGTTTTGATATATGTTTTGTATTATTTTTTTTATTGATAAAATAGAACAAGGAAGATGTTTTGAACTCTTATTTTTTTAAACTTTTTTTTAACTTGCAGTTTTAGTTCCCTTAGGGTACTTGACCACTAGAGGTTATGATCACTTGTACAGTATTCTTCAATACATATGTATAGCAGAATAGTGTAAAATTAGAGCTGAATAATATTGCCACATCATGCCCACATATCACCACATAGTGACTGAATACCACCACACCATGGCGACACATCACCACCACATACTGACTGAATACTACCACACCATGACCACATATCACCACCACCACATAGTGACTGAATGATACCACAACACCATGACCACATATCACCACCACATAGTGACTGAATAATAATTCTACACCATGACCTCATATCACCACCACATAGTGACTGAATAATACCACACCCCCATCACAACATATCACCACCACATAGTGACTGAATAATACTGCCATATTGTATTTTTCTTTCTTATGGTGTTGGTAATATTTTACTACTTTGGACTTCTATGGCTGGAAATAAAACAATTATGTGTATTTTTATTGCAGTTTTTTTGTCTATAGTTTTAAAAGCTCTATTTTTTACACTATAAAAACATTCAGTTTTCATGCATACTTTGGCACAAAATATGCATGAAAAGGTGGATGGAGAGGAGTGTATGGTGCAACAATGTAGTTATCAACAGGCCGATGACATGGGATGGCTAACTGAGGAGAAATTTGGTGCAGCACAATATAATAAGTATATGTAGTAGCAGGCAGATGATGAGGGGGATTTAGTGCAACAAAATATATTTCATACTGTTTGTACAGTATAGTATAAGGTACTGCACTAAATTCTTCTCATAATGTGCCTGCTAATATATTTACTGTACTGTGCTGCACTAAATTCCCCTTAGCACAGTGATAGTATAATAGCAGGCAGATGATGAGGGGGGTTTAGTGCAGCACAGTGATATTACAGTAACAGGCAGGTGATGAGGGGGTGTTAGTGCAGCACAGTAAGTATGCTACTGTACTGTACCTCCTCTTTATCTGCCTGCTACTATACTTTGCTGCGTTAAATCCTCCTGCTACTTTTAGGGGTGTTTAATGCAGCAAAGTACAGTAACAGGCAGAAAAGGGGGTTTTATTGCAGTGACAAACACACAAGGATGTGAGTTAGTGCAGCACTGCTGGCCTATACCTGGGAAGGTGATGGAAACTTTGGGAAGAACAGAAGAACTTAGAAAGCATGTGCTGTTACTCACTCACTATGTGACTGGTTTATGTAGCGTGAAGATAAGCTTTCATCACTCAGGAGAGGTGACTGTGATCTGCGGAACAGAAAGCAGGAAAGCTGCTCCACAGATGCTGCCACTCATTATAGGTTAGAAGTAGCTGGCAATACTCCAGAGTATCTCCCACATAAATGAATAGGAAGAACAGCAGCAAGCTTCGCTCTCTCCATTCTCTGAGCTGGTCCATTCATAGTTTGCTGCGAGCTGACCAGCAGCTGAGCACAGAATTACGCTCATAAATCATTACAAAACCAATTAATGATTGTGCACACAGGAAAACTGAACTATATTTCTGGTTTCATCGACTGCCTGGAGGGCCCCTGTGCTCATAGGGCCCCTGGGCAGCTGCCCATTGTGCCCAATCATTAAGGCAATGTTCACATGGCTAAAACTGGGACGTATTTCGTCCTGTATTTTGCGCCGTACTGTGCTAAATACGGGGTGAGATACATCCCAGTTATTACGGTAATCCACAGTTCTCATTACGTCTCCTCTCCCCGCTCGGACGATACAGCGAGCGGGGATAGAAGTGACATGTCAATTATTCAGGGCGTATATGCGCCGAGAATATTGAGCACCTGTTGGGGTATTGAGCACCTGTTGGGATCTGCAGATTCCCTCATTAACCCCCTGGTGTTCTGTGCCTGATGAGCTAGGGGAGGTATCGGTGTGAAACATAGGGTTACTTATTTGGTGGCTGGCTTGCACCATGCTGCTGCAAACTGGAGGACCCTTCCGAACCACATCTGCAGCGTAATGATTTGTCCCCTTCTGGTCTTGCATACTGGTGCAAGTGGAGCTGTCAGGCAGGAGACAGTGATTCCTGCACCATTTACTATGGCATTAAAGGAGTTAAAAAAACAGAATTGGGGCTAACTCTGATCCTGGCTACTAGTGGAAGGTCCTGGTTGTATAATGGTATAGCTAGAATTTTTGCCAACTGGGGCTGTCGCTAAGTTTATTGCCCTATTTTACACACCACACCCCCACTTTTCATGTCACACCTCTTTTCACGGGCCCCTCCTCACACTTATAAATCATAATTGTCACTTCAAAAATAATTTTTTTAGTTTACGATATTCTAAGAGTCAAAACTTTTTTACTTTTCTGTCCATGGAGGGTTTTATACTTGCGAGATAAGTTTCCAACTAAAAAGCAGGCCTGGCACAAACTCGCATCAGTCCACATACAATAGCTACCTTGAAGTTTCGCCTTGGTCACGCACCTTGACACTTTCTAAAATAAACAACACCATAAAGACAAGCAAGAAAATAAAAGTGACGTAGAGAAACCGCTAATCACACGGTCTGGGAGAGGTGTGCACTCTCTTTTACAATCAGGGACAAGTGTATGCTACCATAATACAAGCGCTGCTGTAACCTACAATACAGTCATATAGAGACCACAGAGTTTTGAGACATCAGCTTGGGTTGCCATCACATGACAGTAAATACAACACCGATCCAACACAGAAGCAAAATAACCATTGACATCCAGGGACTTATAAGGAGATGTCTTCTCTGATGAGTCGTTCTCTTCTCTCATTAGAGTAGTTCTCTTTCCCTTTTCATCTCCATCCGACTCAAAGTGCCATGATGACTTCTCCTGGCCCGACTCATCCCTAAAGAATTTACCACACAAACATCTTATATTTCTCACTTTACCAGCACTTGTGTACCAATTCCAACCTCTGTACAAACTCCCGAAACATAGTGCCCTAAATTGTAATAATACAGTAAATAGATGGTTATCCACACCTGTGGAGCGTGGGTGTTCATGGAAAATACAAGGGACAATATCACTACTAGAAAGAGTATTCACGGCATACCACTTTTTGAGTAAAGTTAAATTTATTTACAAAAATTTGTGCTATGCAAATAATGGTAGAGGAGGATCAATAATATTGCACATAATTAACATCTGTGATGCAAGTGTCAAAGATAAGATGTCAACAACAAATGATGTTTTGGTATTACACCTTTTTCAAAATGATATCTGTAATATATAGGAAGGCGTGATCAAAAGAGGTGCAGGAGAGCACATATAGTAAATATAGCCGCTTCACTAGCAGGAGACCGGGGTAAGTATGGCCAATTTAGGCTCATCCTAGGGAGCTTAGAAACAAGAGCAAGTGCATAGAGCGTCAGAACTGACTGTAGGTCAGTGCTCTCCTGCACCTCTTTTGATCTCACCTTCTTATACATTACAGATGTCGTTTTGAAAAAGGTGTAATACTGAAACGTCATTTGTTGTTGATATCTTATCTTTGACACTTGCATCACAGATGTTAATTATGTGCAGTATTATGGTTCCTCCTCTACCATTATTTGTATAGCATGAATTTTTGTAAATAAATTTAACTTCACTCAAAAAGTGATGTGCCGTGGATACTCTTTCTACTAGTGATATTGTCCCTTGGACTTTCCATGAGCACCCACACTCTATAGGTGTGCATAACCATCTATTTACTGTGCTATATACCATTTGGTTTTTTGCACCCAATAAATCCCTTCGTTTGCCACTAATGTCATCTGCCATTTTTGCTTACTCTGAATTGGAAGCCGAAAGAATTGTAGGCAGCTCCAATTCTTCATGGCAGTTTTTACATATCCCTCCCACTGAATTAAAATCAAGGGATTATGAGAAAGAGGTAAGGAAACATACGGCATTTGAATTATATTCAGCCACCTTAACAGAATACTATAGAATCCCTAGGGGCTTATGCAGCCACCTTAGACCTACAATTTTTAACGACAATCCATAATAATGCACAAAATTTAAGACCATCCTTAACAAGTGCTCATTCAATATGATCTTGTTAACAATCAAAACCTTGCAAAAGAAACTGGAAGATTCAGCCGCAAAAATATCAGCAATTGAGTTACAATTATCCACGATTACTGCTCCTGATGAGTGGCCACTCCTCAAAGAAAAGCTCGACAAAGTCATCTCAGAGTTTCATTCTTCAAACGAGAAAAAAAGCGGGGAAAATTTCTTCGTGACGCAGAGGACTATATTAATGAACAAATTTATAGGTGGCAGGAGCAACCAACAACTAGACCTAGGAACTACTATCACCTCTCTTCTTTTCCACCACCCTCTTCAGGCTCTGACAGCAACTGATCCATTAGCCAGATACAGAGGGTTCCTTTTTTTGGACGACACAGGCAAAATCCTCTAAATCGCAGACGCCCTCTCACTCATGTCTGACACGGAGGGGAAGGCAGACACAGCCCTGGACCCGAAAGAGTCCAAACAAAATCACAGACCAAATAATACCCAGCCATGGATTATTTTAGTTTTGAAAAAGGTGTAATACCGAAACGTAATTTGTTGTTGACATTTATCTTTGACACTAGCATCACAGATGTAAATTATGTGCAGTATTATGGATCCTATTATACCATTATTTGTATAGCACAAATTTTTGTAAATAAATTTAACTTTATCCAAATGGTAATAATGACCACCTTATGCCTCTAACAGTAAGAGAATCCCCAAATGGCTATGAGGCTCCAGTTTTTGCACCCAGTTTTAGTCGTGTTTTGTGTCCTCATAGAGTAGGTAGGCACCCTCCCAAAATAGGCAGATAGGTGGACCCCATTTTATGTAGATATACCCTAATAAGTCAGGTAGGTAAATAGGTCCCATATTAAGTAGGTGGGTAGGTATATGGACATTAAGTAGAAAGGTATCACAGCCTTCTAGAAGGTAGCTAGGTATATAAACCCCCCATTGAGTACATAGGTAGGAATATTGCCCCCCCATTAAGTGAGTTAGTAGGTAGTTATGGAGGCCCCCTGTAGGTAGGTAGGTATATAGGCTCCCGGTAGGTAGGTTTATAGGCCCCCCTGTAAGTAGCTATATGCCCTCTGAATGTAGATAGGTAGGTATATGTTCCCCCTGTAAGTAAATAAATAAATATATCACTCTGTAGATAGGTTTATATGCCTACTGTGGGTAGATAGGTAGTTATACGCTCCCATGTAGGTAGATAGGTAGGTATATCCCTCTGTAGGTAGGTAGGTATGTATGGCCCCTGTAGGAAGATAGGTATATGTGTCCCCTATAGGTAAACAAGTAGTTATATATGCCCCTTCTAGGTAGATAGATAGGTATATGTGGCCCCTGTAGGTAGATAGGTATTTATACAGCTAAAAATTATACTCATCTTTCCCCATTCCCCTGCCAAATAGCTAGCTCTTGGAGCGTGTGTCTCGTGTGGGCAGCGTGACATCATCCTTTTACCTAAACTGGGATGCTGCCGCTGGCATTTCCTAAGCCAGAACTCTGGGACCTAAGTCCCAGGTTTCTCACCTAGGAGATGCAGTGGTGCAGGAGGTGTGATAACATTGCTGTATCACGCCGCCTGCGCCACCTACTTCTGCAACCCATAGGCTTTGCCTCCGGTGCAAAGGAGTAGTCAAATGGCGGGCAGGGAGTCGATGGCTCCCTGTTTCGCCATGATTTTCAACTGTATGCATGTCGTGTAGGTGTGTGCCGCCTGGACCTGCCACAGAACACATGCTGCCTAGGGCAGACTGCCTCATTCCCACACCTCTTTTCCTACACCAGTGCAGCTGTAACTAATATGCATAGCCCTGTTCCCCTGACAAAAAAAGAATTCCTTTGAGAAGAAATAAAGCCTTTGTGGGTTAATTTTAGAACCATTTCCTAGAAGGAGATTGCTGAAATATATTTTAATGCGTTGGATAGATTAAGAAGTATCATGTTAGACGTGAGCTCTTTGATACTTAAAGCCAGTTCAGTTGCCAGGCTAAACCACACTAAGGTTGGGGTACCAAGTAGTTACATGGCATCTGGAAGCAGAAAGTAATTGAACTGACATCTTGGTACACTGTTCTGCCTTATCTATATAATACAGAAGAGCGTACAAGCGATCAAGCCCCTTAGTGGTCATATACGCTAGGGGGACTGCATGTAAAAATAATTTTTTTTTTTTTTTAAAAGTTTAAAAAGTCTAATATAAACAAATAAAAAAATAGAAAGTTACACATAATTGGTATCACCATGTCCATAAAATTCTTATCTATTACAATATGACATTGTTCATCCTGTGTGCCGAACACCATAGAAGAAAAACATTCAAACAGCTACATTTTTTTTGTTAATTTCACATCCTTCAAAAATGTGAATAAAAAGTGATCAAAAGTCGCTAGAGGGAGAGAAGCTGAGCTCTGTGATATATAGAATTATATGATAGGGGAGAGAAGCTGAGCTCTGTAATATAGAGGGTTATTTGATAAAAGGAGAGAAGCTGAGCTCTGTGATGCATAGAGTTATATGTAGAGATGGGCGAATTTCTCAAACATTCGATTCACCGACTTCGCCGAATTTTCCGTCAAAATTAGTTTCGGTCCGAATTACTTTGGGACGAATTGCGTTAAAAAACAGCTATTTCCGGGCTGCACAGAGCCTGCAGGGTGCTGTAGAACGTTGTGCCATGATTAAATATGCAGAGGGAGCTTGGTTTGGTCTTCATACAATGTTGTGTTTTAGTATGGCACGCAAATGACTGCCGCCGCTCTTAGAATCGCTTCACTATAAAATTCCCTGGGCACTTAAGAGGGAAAAACTGACCAAAAAACTGAAGCGGGAATGCAGCCTGATAAAGTCATGGCAGCGCCAGCTAAAAAAAACAAGCTGAGGGCTCAGGTGGCAACATCAGTAGGCCACAGAGTGGCACAGTGACAAAGTGTGGAGGTGACGGCAGCAGCCACAGCAGCATGAGGTCAGAGAGTGGCACAATGACAGAGTGGGGAGGGCACGGCAGCAGCAGCATGAGGTCAGACAGTGGCACAATGACATTCTGGAGGTGGCAAAAACAGGAGTAGGCCACAGAGTGGCACAATGACACAGTATGGAGGTCACGGCAGCAGCATAAGGTCAGACAGTGGCACAATGACATTCTGGAGGTGGCAAAAACAGGAGTAGGACACAGAGTGGCACAATGACACAGTGTTTTGGTCACGGCAGCAGCTACAGCAGCAGCATGAGGTCAGATAGTAGCACAATGACATTCTGGAGGTGGCAAAAATAGGAGTAGGCCACAGAGTGGCACAATGACAGAGTGTGGAGGTTGCACCAACAGGAGTAGGCCACAGAGTAGCACAATGACAGAGAGTGGAAGTGACGGCAGGAGCAACAGCATGAGGTCAGAGAGTGGCACAATGACAGGGTGTGGAGGTGACTGCAGCAGCAACAGCAGCAGCAGCAGCATGAGGTCAGAGAGTGGCACAATGACACAGTGTGGATGTCACGGCACCAGCAACAGCAGCAGCAGCAGCAGCATGAGGTCATAGAGTGGCACAATGAGTGTGGAGGTGGGTGGCAATACCAGTCCCTGGTAAAGATGGTGGTAGGCAGATGGAGAAACTGGCAGCAGATGTGTGGCAGGCGGGTGGTGGCATCAGAATAGTGGCTGAGGCAGGTAGTTTGAACTCAGACTCATTTCTCAAAGTTTGGGTGAGGCGTCATGGCTGATGTAATCTGACGCCTAAAGCATTGGTGTGTGGAAATCCTGGCCGATCCACGCTTCATTCATCTTTACAAAGGTCAGTCATTCCACATTTCCTGTGGACAAGCGGGTTCTCCTTGGGGTAACGATGGCTCCCGCCGCACTGAACACCCGCTCTGATGCCACACTACTGGCGGGCCGGGACAGCTTCTCCACTGCTACTCGGCAAGTTGCAGGCCACACTTCCAGTTGGTTCTTGCGGGATCTTCTACTGGGGGGGTGGACAGAGTGCTGTCCAGTAGGCCACAACCTGTTGGTTAGGGGACTGATCAAGGTCCTGCTGCTGCGGACGACTGGCCTCCTCACTTAGGGGTGAAGGGGCTGACTCAACAGTGACCCAGAATTAGGTTGTTGCTGATGGAGCTTGGTACTGCTCCTACCCCCCCACTTTCCCACAGCAGCCGTTGGCAGCAGTAGTACGTGATGCTGGCTGAGTGATACCCCCGGTCAGACCTGTCAGAGAGGGGACGTGCGCACATAGGTAGCGGCCAACTACTACGGAGGATTTCCCTATAGTATTTGGAGTTTGTTGTCCTCCCTCTCTAGCAGCTGGGAAAAAGGGACTCCCATTTTGGAACGGGTAGCGAGGATCCAATAGGGTGGAGAGTCCAGAAGTCATCCCTCTGAGGATGGCTGACATATTTGGCTGTACTAGCCAGCAAATCAGCATGATGCAGGGGCCATCAGCACAAGTTGACTCCGAGGGACTCCCTTGCCTCCCATCTACCACTGTATACTGTCAGGTGCTTGGTGGTTCATCTGCCTCGTCTTCCTCATCTCCATCTACCTCCTCCTGGTGATCCTGACTCCTCCTATTTTGTCACAGATGTGGTTAGAAAATACAATCATTTCACCAACAATGCTTCTCTCGACTGGACTCAGCGAAACGGCAGGTGTCACACATGAGTCGCCACTGGCTGACATCAAAGTACACAGGGGAGTACTCCTGTCCGCCTGGATCATGCCAAAAAATGTTTATTGGCCTTCCATATGTTCATACAGTCAGGGTCAACATGTGCAGGCTGGAATTCCAACGGGTGGAAAACATGCAATATCTGCGTGTGTTGGGGGGGGAGGGGCCGTTCTTGCCGCTGCAACTCGAGGAGGGTTGTCTTTCCTGGCTTTGTAAGGAATGGATGATGTTGGCATGCCACAGGTTTCCTGGACATTTCAGAAATCTTCTGAAGATCGATGGAAGAATTCAGGAACCTGTTTTCACAATTCAGATTAACAAGTGAGCCATGCAGGGTGCCATGGCCATCCCTCCTCGGTGCAGCGCGGTCACCATGTTCCTCCCATTGTCCGTCCACCATGGCTCCGATTTGCCAGTTGGCGTGGAGAAAGCCACACATCGATTTCTTACTGCATGAAGCGGAGCAGTTTATCCCCTGTGTGACTTCGTTCACCGAGGCAAGCCAGGTGTACATACTGAGTGACACCGCTGTGCCTTACACATGTGGTATGATGAGAGCGAGATGAGTATTGTGGAGGCTGAGATGGTTGGTGGTGGTGGAGGAGGCGGACATTGGCGCGAGGAGCAGCAGTTTTGACAACGTGGAGGACGAAAGCGGGTCTCCTGTCCAAGTTGTTGGTGTGCGCCTGGGCAGGAAGCACATTCCACCCAGTGGGCCGTAAAGGACATGCACTGGCCCTGTACCGTAGTTACAGCTCCACACGTCCGCGGTCTGCCGTGCACCTTGGAACAAAACCGAATAAGCTCAAGGGGAATGGCCACTTCTGTTCTACATATTTTGAAGGGGTGGTACTGCCTCTTTGGAAAAGAAATATAGGGGCTTGGGAAACTCTCCACCTGGCTGGCAAGGCCATTAATTCTTACCTGAACGGTGCAGTGTACACCATTTGAAAGGGAGGGGGACTAGCCAAAGTGACCAACAACTTGGACTGGAAGCACGGTCAGCTTCTGCACACCTTAGGATGGTTGGACGCCATAATGTTGTCTCTTTGAAATCACTCGCTGAACGGATGCTGGCGCTTGAAGTAGCGAGGAGCAGGGAGCGTTGGACCGGAAGATGATGGCAAAGAGAAACAGCTTCCCTTATGCAGAGGTGGTGGGAGGCCTTGAACTGGTTTCTTTTGGCTAATGGCTTGCGTCTTTCCACCTGGGCGCTGCTGCGGCGTGGATGGACCACCACATATGAGCCACGTTTTCTTCCAAGGCCACCGGATGAGTGACGCTGCATGTGTTGACGCTGCGGCCCGGGGTTGCCAATGTTAACTCTACTGGGCCACGGCTTTCACTTTCTGCCCACAGATTCTACATTTACCCATATTCGGCCCTCTCGGTGTCTTAGCAAAAAATTGCCACAGCCGCACGAGTGGGCTGAGTGGACTACTACCGCTGCTGCCTCGCGAGCTCTGTGCCGCTACTTTCTTGGACCTGCGAAGCAGGAGCAGGTTTTAATACACCATGGCCGCTTGATTCTGACCTTCCACACTGCTCGCCCTACCTTGCTGACTCACGGCCACACAACCACTTTCTGCTCGCGCCCCTGCCTGAAGCGCAAGCTGACACCATCTTCTCCTGACGATGATTAAGCCCTTGCTTCACCCAGGCTCCCAAGTGACGGTTGGCTACCATCATCATCGATTTGTGTTTCACGGTCCACTTGCCTGTCCTCGTCACCGGTCTTGGTATGCAGAGCTGACCCCTCACAACATGACCTCCCATGCCACCTCCTCCACATCTATACTTGCCGCACTTACTGAAAGAAGCAGGGGGTATTGGCCCATTTCTTAGCTGCAAGTATGCTGCTGACTGCCACCTCAAATTGTTCATCCTCGCTGTATAGTTGGTGCTGAGCCCAAGTCCACATAGTAGATCTCTGGCTGAGGGAACGGGATAGGGACAGAGGCGGGTTGAGGACAGGTGAGGGCCGCTGACCCGCTCCCGCGGCCATGCCAATACAAAGGGTTGAGTCTTTAGTTTCCCACCGTACTCCTTGACTGGGGTTGTTCCAGATTGTAATCAATCCCTTGCGTTTGTGGTCAACACTACGGCCGCTAGATGACCAATGCTGACAACTTCCCTACTGTGCTTGCCGACGGGCCTGTTCAGGAATGTTTGTGCCTCTCTGCCACTCGCATGTGAAGAACCTGCTACCTCTCTGTCTGACGTACTGTTTTGTTCTAAAAAGTACTGACTCTGTTTAATGGAAGATATCTGTATAGAAGATATTACACACCATGTATTTGACTCCAAATGAACCCCAGTAAACAAATGCTTGGTAACCCTTGGATATAAATTGCGCTCACCCAATGGCCAGGAAACATCTACTTGTATGTGATACGCTTCTAAAAACACTGTGTATTTTTACTGAATAAAAAAAGCACAAACAGGCTTAATTAACTTGGATATGAATTATGCTACAGATAATATTTTCTTCTTTGGTGTTGAAAAAACTAAACGTTTCATTATTACTGAGTAAACTGCAGAAAAATAAATTAGTTACCTCTTGGATGTAAATTGCACAAAAGAATGTGCTGCCAAAAATTTACAGCTTTGTAGCGTGTTAAAAAACTACGTGTATTTTTTACGGAACAAACAAAGAAAAACTCATAATTATAGTGTTGAGCGCATTAATTATCGACAAAGTTGAAAATGGGAACTTTTTTATGTTGATCGATAATTTTCTTGATCATACCGATAATTTGGTTAAAAATCTGTGCATCATCTATTAAGTTCGCGCAGTTTTCGGCGCTTCCTGTCATTTGGCGGCAGCAACAATCAGCTTACAGATTAGACAGGGTTGAGTGTTGTGTTGCGACGTCATGGACTGGGATTTGTATGTTTGCGTTTGGCTGGCGAAAAAATCAACATGACCCTCTTTGTAAAGAGAACAGCGTTTCCCTGTTCAGCCTCAGTGTCTCCTCCAGCGTCTCTGGCAGAAAGGACGTAGCGCTATGCTTTTGTCCACACAGCTCAGCGAAATTATTCTATTTTTCTTCACAGAGAAAGATTTACTGCTAGCGTGATCCTGTACTAATTTAGTTTAGATTAGAGATTGGAAGATTTTATGTTGTTAGGTTAGGAGGCTTTTAAAAGAGCATTCGACCGCTGTAAAGTCACGGGGCGGGGGGCGGGAGGGAGGGGGGGGCTCCCGCGGACGTACACAGACAAGCTCTATAAAAAATATGGATAAAGTTCACCAAGACTTAGTGTAGACATTGCAACTGCAATAGCTTTTTTATTAACAGTTTTCTTTAAAATTTTCCTGGATTTGGGGCAGCCTAAAAACTTATATTGGATACACATCTTTTCTAGAAACGAGGTTCTTTGTTAGGTGCAAAACCCCACTTTAATTATCAGTATACATTTTGTAGGGTTCATTTTCAATTTTGCCCATTCCACATTTTTTCATATACCCACCTTGCAGTTAAAATAGAACCCAGCAATTTTTGTCGCACAGCTGATAGGTGCCAAAAAACCTTGTATTATCCGAATACATTACGATACGTTTTTTTGCACTTTTGCCAGCCCAGTTTGTTCATTGAGGCACCTTGCACAAAATGGAATACAGCAATTTGTAGCCCCACAGGTGAATTAAAAGGGCCAAAAATCCCTTTTATTATCCGAATAAAACAGATAGTTTTTTTTTAACCCTTTGCCCATCCAGTTTGTTGATAACCCAACCTTGCATTTAAAATTTGGGAATCCGAAAATTGTGTAGTTCCCAAGGGTTAAAATTGAAGGGGTGCCAAAAATACCTTTATTATCCAAATACTTACGTACGTGTTTTTTTTTACTTTGGCGCACTACAGCTTTGTTCATTGAGGACCTTAACTTAAATGTGAATGCAGCAATTTTGTATCAACACAGGTGAATTGAAAAGGTGCCAAAAATCCCTTGTTTTACCCGAATAAATTTCAGTACGTGTTTTTCATTTTGGCGCAGGCCAGCTTTGTTGATATTATTTTCATTTAAATTTGAAACAGCAATTTTGTAGTCACCACGGGTAAATTTGATAGGTGCCAAAAATCCCTTTTTATTATCCGAATACATTTCAGATACTGTTTTTTCATTTTGGCGAGGCCGCTTTGTTGATAGATTACTTTGATTTAAATTGAATCCAGCAATTTTTGTTTTGTTTTTGAGGGTTTTGAGAATAGCTGTGATTTGTTTTCCCATACCTTCTAAAATTTTTTATTTTCTGAACTGGAGCGAATTCAGGTGGTAAGAAGCAAAGAGGGGGGTGGGACATGGAGGTAAGGTAGGGGAAAAAGGGGTGTCCTTCCATTTTCTGGCGACAACACGCATGCCAGCGGTCGCAGTTGCAGGACCTCGGCCCTGCATGTGGGTGGGGGCCCTGTGAATTCAGTAAAAACACGTCCCCAATCTGCCCTTCAGGGGTTTAATCCCAACCTGCATCCGCGTCTTCCCTCCTCGTCCTCTCAGTCAGGGCCCCACAAATGTCTCATCAGATCATCGCATCTGTCCAACATAAAGCAAGGGCCCAAAGTCATCGTTTTACCCCCACTGTGGTAATCCATTTTCTGAAACCTCTTTTATGACAAAATGGGTTGGGGTCAGAAGGGAGTTAAAAGATCAAGAGGGCAAAAAGGATGATTTTTTGCTCTGACACCCCCTTACTATGCCATCAAGGGGGAGAAAGGAAACGGTCAATCGGCGCAAATCCCGGGCGGTTGGCAAAGCCTTGCAGCCCTCTTTTTGTACCCGCACTCCCGGGGTGCAGAATGTCGGGGCGACGAATTCACCCGTGTTATGATGATGTGACGCATTGCGGATCCAAGTGGTCTTTTCCAGAATTTTCTTGCGAGCGTTCATCACTGGACGAGGAGGAAGACGATGGGGGGAGTGTCATAGGGTTCGCCTCAAAAAGGGGAGGGCGGTCGCAGAAATCGCTGATATTATTCCGCCAGCCACGGTAGCGAAGCCCGCTCCTCGCTTTTCGCCGTCAAAAAAGGTCAGGACCTCTCAAGCCTTCTTAAAACCAAACCATCCAAGCCAAAAAGCCTAAGCGGCTTGCCGGGTTTTGGCCTTGGAAATGTTGCCTTTCCTCGGGTGGCCCACAGAGGGGGTTCGCCACATCGGGGCCCTTACCTGCCCTAAATTACCAGATGCCGAGGGGATTTTTTCCCCAAAAAAAGCCGCCTCCCCTGGCCGGGCCACGTGTCAATCAAAAAATTTAAAAGGCTTTTGTTTTGCATCTGGGGCCCGGGGGAAAAAGTCCATTGACCACTGACACTTGTCTAGAAAAGCACGGCAAGGCCACTATATCTCTTTTGAAAAGCTCATGGGGTGGCCTGGGGGGGTTGGGTCTCTGGGGGGGGGGGGGGCTCCAGGCTCGGCGCCGCTTTAAAAAATGCAGGGATGGTGCAGGGTTTTTTCCCCCCAAGGTCCTTGGTGGCTTCAGGGGCCTTAAAAACCCGGACGTTTTTGGGAAATTAATCGGGTTTTGGAAAGCCCCGCCCAGAAAAGGTTCAGGGGTTGGGGGAAGCTCTCCGCAACGGACCGAGCACTGGCTGGGTGAAAAAAAAACCTTGTGCCGGGCAAGGGGGTTTGTGCGCTAAGGGGGCAAAACCTTTGTCGTCCAAAAAATTTTTTTAAAAGAGTTACCCAGGTCTGGATTTGTGCTGAGGAAGGTCGAAGTTTAAGTTTGCACTTCCGCTGTTCGCCCCTGCTTGCCCCGGCGGGGGTGGGGTTGCGAGTCAGCTGGGGCCCCCCCGTAAACCCGGGTTTTCATTGTTGAGTGGCAACATGCGGGGAAATTTCCCCCCTCCACTTTGCTCCAGCGATTGGGGGAACCCAGGGGAAAATTTTTCTTAGCAGTACGAAGGGAAAACGGGCCTGAAAAGCACGGTGGGGGCCCTGGGGTGTTGAGCCCCCGAGAGTGGGGAGGGGGGAAAGAGTTGCACCTCCTTCCCATTTTTTGAAAGCCCCCAAAAATGGTCAGTGGGGGACAATCCCCTTTGTCGCTTGAGATTGTGGGGGGATCTTAGTTCTGGAACGATCGTTGGACACTCTGAAACAACAGGTCCCGCTAGGGACGGGGAGGGAGACGGACCCCAGAGGGCGGACACGGAGCCTTTCCCCGTCAAACCCAAAAGGGCCCCGGGACTTTTCAAAATTTTCATCGGTCTTCATTAGGCAGTGGTTGGGGGTTTCCAGAGTTTGTGAAAGGGTGGCGCATCAGCTTCGGGGGGTGCATCTCTCGGGGCAAGTCAGGGCTGTTTTTTGAAGTTGTGCGGAGGCAGGGGGAGGGGGGAGGAGGAGGATGAGGGAGGGTATTCTAGACCCGCCCGTTACCGAGTCCCTCCCTTTGGGAAAAAAGAGGTTGGCGCGAATTTGAGGCGGGGGGGAAGGAAATTTATGGCAAGATCAGTTTGCTAGTGCCCCTCGACCCGAGGCGGGGAAATCAAGGCTCCTTTTCTCTCACATAGTGCTTGGATGCCCATTTCCCCCCAAATAAATACTCGCTTAAAGGGCCTTCAAATGAACAACAGTTACTGGGGGGCCCCACTCCGGGGACCCCCGATACAAAAAAAAACTCAGAAATTTTCCTTCCACCCACCCAAATAGAGGTAAAAGGGGGGGAAAATAAAAAGCCTTGGGATTTTCAACTGGGACATCTTTTGCGGTTTGTTTCCGCCCCCCAAATGCCCGGGTGGAGCAACTTCGGGGGCCCTTTGACAGCTAGAGTCCCAAGTAGCTTTAAGGCGGCAGCAACAGCAGAAGGCAAGGTGGCAGATGCCTATTGGGTGACCTCTGGCTTTTTTATTTCCCAACCCCCAAAACCGCATGCAATGAGGGCCACAAAAAAACACACGGGAGACCAGCTTAAGATATGATGCAGGGACTCTTTTGGTCTCAACCCCGATTTTTTGGGTAGGGTTTTCCGGCCCCCAAATAAACTTCTGGGTACCCAAAAAATGGAAAAATTTTGGGCCCGAGTCCTCGCCAGGGCCTTAGGGTTGTTGTCCTCCCCAGCAGCCAGGTCAAAATCTGAGGGACCTTCAGCCCCAACTGGAGGGCATTACAGAAAAACGCACCCGGCTTTCCAAAGTTTAATTGTGGTTCGTTTGATTTTTCTTCAAAAAGGAATCAGGTTGGATCTCTGAGATGTTTTTCCCCCCAAATTGCCGGGTCACCGATTATTTCCCAGTCTACTTCACTTTCCCCTCTTAAAACAGAAAGGGTTTCCCTCTTGAAAAAGGTTTTTTTAAAAATTTTGATCTTTCTTTTGAAATTTTTTATTCCTTTTCCCCAACAGTTCATTTTGCGGGTTTTGCTGTGGGAGACTGAAAAAAGACAGCAAGGTTTATGAAAACCCCGTATTCCATTTACTCACTTTATCTTAAGAAGTTTTCGCATTGTAAAATGGTTTTGGGGTTTCATGTTGCTGTGAGATACAGCTATTATTAGGGCCCCCTTTGGAACGGGAAAATGGTTTTAAGTGGCTTTTTCCCCCCTCCCCAATTTTTTAAATAGTGGCTGGGGAAGTCATATTTTTTAATTTTTGGGGGTCATGTAGCGTGAGATACAGAAAATAAATCATGGCCCTTTTGGGAAACCCAAAAAATGTGGTTTTTTAAGTGGTTTTTCTCCCTCTCTTTTTTAAAAATAGTGGTGAAAAAGTCTTTTTTTAAAATTTTTTTGGGGGTCAGGTTGCTGTGAGAAAACAGCAATAATCATGGCCCTTTGGGAAACAAAAATTTGGGGCTTTTAAGGGGGCTTTTTCCCTCAAAATTTTTTAATTTAGTGGTGAGAAAGTCTTTTTTTTTTTTTTTTGGGGTTTTTTGCGCTTTGAAATGCAGAAATTTACAAACAGGTCCTATTAAAAAAAAAAGTTGTTTCTAACAGACTTTTGTTCTTAATTTTTTTCCAAAGTGGCTAAAGGGTAAATGCTTTGAATTTTTTGGCGGCATTTTTTTTTTGGAAAAAGGGCGGGCTTTATACAGGTCCTTTTATAAAAAAAAATGTTTTTTTTCTAACAGACATTTGGTTCTTACAATTTTTCCAAAAGTGGCTAAAGGGGTCATGTTTGAATTTTTGGGTGGCATTTTGTTTGTGCATGCAGCTATACTACGGGTTTCCTATTAAAAAAAAAATGTTTTTTCTAAAGATTTTTTGTTCTTCAAAATTTGTCAAAAGTGGCTCAAGGGTGATGGTGTTTTGTCAAAAACGGGGAAATAGGGGACATGTTAATGGACAATATTGCAAAATGACTTGTTTTTGCAAGATCTTTAAAATAGCTTTTAATCCCTGTTTTGGGGCAAACCATTTAATAAAATTTAAAAAAAAAGGAAACAAAGAATGGTGGGATTCCAGCCCTATTTTAAAAAAGTGTTTTATAGAATTAAACTACTTTAAAAAATTGCATGTACCAAAAAAAGTGGTAAAAAAATTCCCCTGAATTTTTACAAGGGAGGTACAGGGAAAAACTTGAACCCGTTTTAGGTTATTCAGAGGACATGGGGGTATGGGAGACGGACAGAGAACAAAATACAGAGACAACTTCCTCCAGCCCCCGGGGTTTAGTTAAAAAGAGGAAAAACGAATGCCAAAAAAAAGGGCCCTGGGTGGAACAGGAGGTTAAACCCCCAGTATTTTCCCGTGAAGTCAAATTTTGGGCGCACTCTTTCGGAGGGGCAACGGTACCCCGGACCCGGGACAGTATATGTCCAGTGAAACCCAAAATGGTGGGTTTTAAAGACTCCCTTTTTTGGGGGGTCTTTTTAAAACTTGGGGGGCATGCGGGTTTTGGGGTCATGCTGTGGCCGGACAGGGATGTCAATGTCCCGTTTAAACTTAAAAAAAGGTGGTGGGAAAAACTCCCTTTTTTCCCGGACATTTTTTTAAAGGGGGGGAAAGCAGGTTTGGGGTCATGCTGTTTGGCCCCGGACAGGTTTTGTCAATGTCCAGTGAAATAAAATGGTGGTTTGAAAGACTCCCCTTTTTTCCCGGGAAATTTTTAATTGGAGGCATGCAGGGGTTTAAAAGGTCATACTTGGGGGGTACGGACAGATATAGTTTAAAGTCCCGTTTAACTAAAAAAGGTGGTGAAAAAACTCCTTTTTCCGGGGCCCTTTTTAAACTGGGGGTTTATGGGAGGTTTGGGGGTCATGCTGCGTTCCGGCGGGATAATTCAATTTTCCAGTTCAAGTTCAAAGATGGTTCAAATCATAAATGCCCTTTTTGGACTTTATAATTTTGGGGTGATGCAGGTTTAAGGCTCATGCTTTTTGGTTCAAGAAAAGGGATAGTGAATGGTGTGTGATTTTTTTTCTGTGGCTTTTATAACCTAAGTGTGTTGCCTAAGATGTAGCACGTATCCATTTGATGTTGTGGATGTTAAATTTCCCAGCTTCTCCAGCCCTGTTTGTGTGTAAGAATGAAAGGTGTTGTTGCTCTCCCAAAAGACTTTTAATGGTCATCGATCATAATCAAACTACCGACTATCGACTATCTTGTCGATTATGGTCCGGACTATCGACCATCGACCGATGTCGATGGCCTACGTAATCGCTCAACACTAGTCATATCTTAAATGTTGTCCAATGAAAAGATTTTATACAATATTTACAAAAATGTGAGGGTTGTACTCACTTTTGGGAAATACTCTGGATACTTTCCATTCACTCAGCAGTAGTGTTGAACGAACAGTAAAAAGTTCTAGTTCAATTAGAAGTTCCACTAAAATCTATGGGAGAAGATGTTCTGGTTAATTTTTATACATGCACAGGTGAGGAGAAGCTGGAATTACCTACCTAGATTCGTGGAACAACTTAGTGAAGAAAATTTGGTTCTAAGAGAAAAAATATTGAGATGCTAAAATACTTAGGGCGACATTTTCCAACACACCAACGCCAGTTTTTTTTTGTCTATTTTGCACCAAAACCACTTTTGACGCTATATTCTCAATGTAAATGAACTGTCATACACCAAAACTAGGCGCATTATGCGCCGGGCATGACACATTGTAATGCGCCTAAAAATTACACGCTGTGCGCCTCCATAACACAATGCGCCTATTGTGGTGCATTACATATACTAGTAATGATACGTTATGCTCCTCCGTAGTGCAATGCACCTCAAGAGGCACATTACATACACTCCCAATGATACGCATTGCGCTGAGATTTGCGCAATGCACCTATTTAGGCGCAATGCGCCTTTTTAGGTGCATTAAGTTTACCGGCGCCAATTTTTGAGGGGATGGGCCCTCCGGGCGAGCTTAACACGTTTAACCCCCCCCCAAAATCGCGTTTTTGCCACCACTTTTCTACATGTCCCCCTTTAATTCTTTCCCACTGCTAACTGAAAAGATGAGGACAGTTGAAGCAGGGCGTCGCTATAGGGGGCAGGGGTAACGGGTGCTAGGGGGCCCTGCCCCTGGGGGTCCGAAAAGCCCCTTTGACTCATAGGAATTTGGAGACGGTTTATAAATTATGCCCCCACAAAACAAAAAAACAGAAATTTGGGCCTGGTATTTTTAGCAACCCAAAACTTTTGTATATTTTTAAAATTTTGTGGCGGACCGGCTACATGTAGCCCTGTTTTCTGCCACTATTGGGAAAGTATACAGAGGGATATGCAAAGCCACCAAGGATATGTGGCCTTGGGTGGAATGGGGAAACCGGTTAAGTATTGTCAGCCCCCAAAAAGGGTTTGGGAAAAAAGGTGTAGATAGTGTGGCTTTTCAGCCGTTCGGGGGTGGGCTCTTATTGGGAGAATCCCCGGAGCAAAGAAACCCCAGGCTAAACCAAGAGGGGCCAAAATGTAAAGGGAGTCTTACAAATTATATATATATTTATATATATTACCAGATATGAAGTTAGGCGTTATGTGAGCCTGCAAATGTCCCCAAAATAGACCGGGGGTTGGGAAAGATGCAGCCAGCATACCAAAAATCCCTAACTATGATTCTAGGAAGGGAAAACTAACAAACTAAGAGAAAGCTAAAACAGTACAGGGAGTGGCTAAAAGGGCTTCACAAGGCAATCCTGAAATATTATAACATGGTCGGGTATTTCAGCACCAATGAGAGCCCACACCTCCGATGATGCTTTTGACATTTCCTGTGCCTGTATTAAATTTGGAGGGCCCCCGAAAGTGCAGAAAAGGTTTTTTATGGCCGCCAAAAGTGCGAAAGGTTTTTGGTTTCCCCCAAAAAGTGCAGAAAGCCGCGAAAACGAAACGAAAATGGCGGTGAACTAGAACTTTACTTGAACAACAGTGAAATTTCGGTTCTTTTCGAGTTCAAAAAATTTTTGAGATTCTGCAAGAACTTAACTTTTCTAGAACGTTAAACAACAATACCAAAACAAAACATTATGAAGAATTTCAGCGCTGACAAATTTACTTTTCCAAATGCTCTGAAGTACATATGATAGTGTAATACCTCTAAAAATAGTCATACAGTTGCCAAAAAATACACCTATACATGAACCAAATATATCATACGTATCATTTTGACTAAAAAAAAATCCCACAATACCAAAACCCAATAATATAACTATATAAAGGCCAAATAATATTGCGCCCTGACCAAATCCCAAACCCCCACATTCACACTTTTTTTACCGGGGCCTCGCAGACATAAAGTGATAAAAGCAGTTAAATCCTGTAACACTTTTTTATTTAATCATTCCTTTTTTTCTTGCCCCGACCCCCATACTCATCTTTCAGAAAACACCACACAAAAATCCCCTTTCTAGCATCTAATTTCCCCCCATTATTGGGGGATCTTAACCTCCCACCTATTTGGGGACCTTAAATTTAAATGATGAGCCTATCCCCAAACAACCCACTTTCCTAAGATAGGAAAACCAGTTGCCCGCTGTTGGGGGAAAGGGTATCACCCATTGTCCTTTACCCCCCCTTAGACAGTGAAGAAAAATAGACAGTCCCCAAAAAAAGGGTAAATATAAGGGCCCCTTAGGAGGTAGGGAAATAGAAACCCTCAGTAGGAAATAGGTTATATTTCCCCAAAAAAGGGGAGGTAAAAACCCCCCCCCTAGGTATGTCAAATTTTGTAATTTCTACCCTATAAAACTTTGTAGGTATATGTAGGTATTTGTAGGTTGTGGGTATATATGACCCCCTGTAGGTAGTTTCTATTGTCGCCCACAGAAGGGAGATAAATAAAAAACTAAGTTCTCATTCTTAGGTAGGTTTATATCCTTCATCTACCAAAGTATTCAGATAGGTAGGTAGGTGTATAGGCCAGCCCAGTAAATAGATAACTAGATCCCCCAGTAGGTAAGTAGGTATATAGGGCCCACCTGTAGGTAGGTAATAGGAACTTTCAGTAGCTAAGAAGGGAAAATTTGGGGGCCCCTTTGTGGTATAGGGTTTAAAAACCCACAGTAGGAGGTATATTATAACTCCCCAATAGGTTGGTGGTAATAAGTCCCCCCAAAAAAGGGGGGGATGGCACCATTAGATGGATAAATATAAAGGCCCCCCATAGGTTGGTAGATATTTAGATCTCCCTGAAGGTATGTATATAGTTCCCCTCAGTAGGTTGGTAAGACTATACGTTTTCTCAGTAGGTAGGTAAGCCTATAGGTCCCCTAAGGTAGGTAGCTAGCTATTTAAGGACCTACCTGGTAGGTTGGTAGGTCTGTAGTTCCCACAGTTGATAGGTATATAGGATCCCCCGTGGTTGGTAGGTCATAGGCCCCCAGTAAGATCTTAGGGGCCCTCCACAAGGTTGGTAGGTCTATGGGTCCCGGAATAAAAAATAAATAAATAAACCTCACCTCTCCCTGCTCCCCTTCCGAACAGCTACCTTCTTGCATCCCCCGCACAGACCGCATGACATATCAGTAATTATGTTACTCCTGGCACAAATAGTGTGATTACTTTGCTTCATCACACCGCCTCTGCTGTATATATGGGTTGCAAGTCTGGAGTGCTTCTCTAGGGCGCGCGCGCAGGCTCTGTGAAGTTTAAAGGGCCAGCGCGCGGTAATTGGCATTTTCCGGGCGCTGCCTCATATTACCGGGCGCTTGCGTCCACTCCCCGCCGGATCTTTATTGCTTGTTGCCTACTGAAAAGGGTTTTTCATTTGTCTAATTCCCTTACCGAACCTTCCGCCCAATTTCCCACGACCTGAACCTTTTCACCTGTCCTGACCTTTCGCCCGTCCCCCTGCCTTACATTTTTTACCACGCTAACCTGCTGCCACCGCAAGCAAGTCTCGTCAGAGGGACGACCTGTAGACCCCCCGCCCACAAGTCCATCCTGTTTGCTGCGGGTTCTTTGGGGAAAAATGGGACCTACTTAGACTTCCCTCCCCCGGTGTGGCTTACACCACCGCTTGCGGGGGCCAGTGGGTCCCCACCGCGTCCTGACGTGAACCGGGCCCGGATCCCGCCGAGGTACCCCTGCCCCCCAAGGTGGACTCCCACTATTTTACTCAGCAGTACAGCAATTGCCAAAAAGCTCAGCAACGAAAACCCCTGACCTCCATGTTGCGCAGTTCTTGGTAATCACAGCAGCAGCTATCGCCGCCTGTGCCTATGCCTCCCCTGTTCCGCCAGCAACAGGGGTCCAAACTCCGACTACCGTTCCATCCCCAAATTCGAGAGGGGTCCTAAGCGTGTCAAGGCTTTATTACTTTTTTGGCCCAGCACATTGAATTTAAAGGGGGCCCAGTTTTTTCACTGAGCTTCGAAGGTTTTTGTTCATGGTCGTTTGCTGTCCGGGAAGGCCTTGGCTTGGGCTTTACCCCTATGGGACAAAAACGATCCAGTGACTGCGGACCTGTAGGCCTTCCTCTCAGAATTCAGCAGTGTCTTTGAGGAGGCAGCGCGGGCATCTTCTGTGGAGACGGCACTTTTGAACCTGCGCCAGGGCGAATCCTCAGTCGGAGACTATGCGGTACAGTTTTGCACCCTGGCATCAGAGCTGTCCTGGAATGACGCCGCCCTATGCGCCACCTTTAAGAAAGGCCTTTCCAGCAGGGTTAAGGATGCCCTTGCAGCAAGAGATCTGCCGTCTTCCTTAAGTGAATTAATCCACCTGACCACCCGCATAGACGTACGCTTCGCCGAGAGGCAAGAGGAGCTTCGCCAAGAACGTGCCGCCTGCCACGCCTGGCCCCGGTGTTCCAGAGGCCCCCACTGCTGCTTCCTATATCATCTGGGGAAGAGCCCATGCAGGTGGATCAGGCCCACATATCTTAGCAGGAGTTGTCCCGACGGCGTGCTGAAAAACTGTGCTTGTACTGCGCCAGCCCGGATAATTTTTGTAGGACCTGTCCACTTCGTCCCCAACATCTGGGAAACGCCTGCACCTAGGCCATGTTGGAGAGGCATTCCTAGGTGAGAACTCATCCTCTCCATGCCTTACTTTGCCTGTGGAGATCACGACTGACTCGGGACTTGTATTCCAGGCTCCTGCTTTCCTGGACTCCGGATCCGCCGGGAATTTCATCCATGCCGCCCTGGTGTCCCGGTATCCGCTTCCAGTGGTGGTTTTGGAGAAGCCGTTGGTGATATCCTCAGTCACAGGGGAGTTCCTTGGTGACGCCATTCGGTACAGGACCAAGCCGGAGTCCTTCCACGTGGTGGTCTTGCACAAGGAAAAGATCTCCTTCTACGTGCTGCTGCCATCTTCCTCAGCGATCCTGTTGGGGCTTCCGTGGCTGCAGCGCCATACCGGGATTATGCGGATGTCTTCTCTGAGAA
This sequence comes from Phyllomedusa bahiana, assembly GCA_025379985.1. NCBI lineage: Eukaryota > Metazoa > Chordata > Amphibia > Anura > Hylidae > Phyllomedusa > Phyllomedusa bahiana. Next base: position 41,287 of record JAODAL010026914.1, read on the forward strand.
GCAGGCCGAGACCATTCTGCCTCATCGCCCCTACGATTGCCCGATTGACCTACTACCGGGAACCAGTCCTCCCAGGGACAGGGTCTATCCTCTGTCGGTGTCGGAAACCCAAGCCATGTCAACCTACATTCTGGAAAACCTCCAGAAGGGGTTCATATACATATGGGGCAGGATTCTTCTTGTGCAGAAGAAAGATGGCTCCCTGCGGCCTTGTATCGATTATCGGGGACTTAATAAATCACTGTGAAGAACCATTATCCCTTGCCGTTGATCACAGAACTGTTTGACCAGCTTCATGGAGCAAAGATTTTCTCCAAATTGGACCTGCGAGGGGCCTATAACCTCATCCGCATCAGAAAGGGGGAGGAGTGGAAGACTGCTTTTAACACACGGGATGGTCACTTTGAATACCTCGTCATGCCCTTCGGTCTGTGCAATGCCCCAGCAGTCTTTCAAGAATTCGTGAATGATATATTCCGGGATCTCCTCTACACTTGTGTCGTGGTCTACCTGGACGACATTTTGGTATTCTCTGCTAATCTGGAGACTCATCACTCCCAGGTCCGCCTGGTGCTGCAGCGACTTCGTGCCAACCACCTCTATGCCAAATTAGAGAAATGTCTTTTCCATCAGACCAGCCTCCCGTTCCTTGGTTACATCATCTCGGACTGAGGGTTACAGCTGGATCCTGCAAAGCTGTCGACCATTCTCCAGTGGCCTAGGCCGGTGGGCCTACGGGCCATACAGCGCTTCCTGGGCTTCTCTATTTATTATCGGCAATTTATTCCACATTACTTTACATTGGGTCGGGTCAGGCGCAATTCTCACGCAGAAGGGACCTAAGATAAAGATGGTCACCTGTGGCTTCTTCTCCAAGACTTTCTCCCCAGGGGAGAAGAATTACACCATCGGGGATCGGGAGTTGCTGGCCATCAAACTGGCCTTGGAAGAATGGTGTTATCTTCTGGAGGGAGCTCGGCATCCCATTACTATTTACTCTGACCATAAAAATCTCCAGTACCTCCAATCGGCCCAATGCCTCAATCCGCGTCAAGCCAGGTGGTCCTCTTCTTCTCGCGCTTCGACTTCCAGATACATTTTCGACCTGCAGAGAAGAACGTCAGGGCCGACACGCTCTCCCATGTCTCGGATGTGTTGGGGGAGGAGGCCGTTCCTCAGCATATAATTTCTCCCGAATGCTTGATCTCTGCAGCTCCGGTGGATCTTCGAACGGTGCCTTCAGGGAAGACCTACGTTCATCCTGCGCTCCGCGGGAGGATTTTGAAATGGGGACACTGTTCTCTAGTGGCCGGTCACCCCGGAGCTCGCAAGTCGTTCCTCCTAATCTCCCGTTTTTACTGATGGCCGGAGCTTGTGAAGGATGTCAGGGAATTCGTGAAGTCCTGCGTTACTTGTGCCCGTGACAAGACCCCTCGCCACAAACCCACTGATCTGCTCCAACCTCTGCCCATCCCCAGGACCCCTTGGTCTCATGTGGAAATGGACTTTGTCACTGATCTTCCTCCCTTCTCGGGCAAACACGGTCATCTGGGTGGACCGTTTTTCGAAGATGGCGCATTTTATCCCTTTGCCAGGTTTACCATCTGCTCCCCGTTTGGCCAGCCTGTTTTTTTTCCATATCTTCCGTCTACACGGACTCCCCCAGCTTATTGTCTCTGATCGCTGGATTCGTATCTGGGTTCTGGCGGGCCCTCTGCTCTCGGTTGCAGGTGAACCTGGATTTCTCCTTGGCCTACCACCCGCAGACGAACGGACAAGTGGAGAGAATCAATCAGATCCTGGGAGGGCTATTTGCGGCACTTTGTATCGGCTCAACAGGATGACTGGGCCAGCTTAATTCCTTAGGCAGAGTTTTCATATAACTCCTTGGATTCGGAATCCACTGGTACCTCTCTGTTTTTCATTGTGTATGACCAGCATCCCCGCCCTCCGCTACCATTGTCTTCTCCTTCTGAGGTGCCGGCAGTGGATACTTTGGTTCAAGATATGCTGTCCATTTGGAATCAGATGCGCCAGTCCCTGCAGCATGCATCCACATACATGAAGGCCCAGGCGGACAAAAATAGAAGACCCCCCCCAGTTTTCTCCCCTGGCGACAAGGGGTGGCTTTCGGCCAGATATATCCGGCTCAAGGTTCCCAGTTACAAATTAGGTCCCCGTTATGTTGGACCGTTTGAAGTATTCAAGCGCATCAACCCGGCTGCCTATAAACTCTGGCTCCTGCCCACTATGCATATTCGAAACTCCTTTCATGTCTCCTTGTTGAAACCTGTGGTCCTGAACCGTTTTTCCCGGAAGATTTTTCCTCCGTCTTCCGAAGCTGAGTCCACCAACGTCTTCGTTGTGAAAGAAATCCTGGATATGAAGACCATCAGGGGAAAGCGGCATTTCCTTATCGGCTGGAAGGGGTTTGGACCTGAAGAAAGATCATTGGAGCCGGAAGACAACATCCTGGACCGTGAGTTGGTGCAGAAGTTCCTCCATGCCAGAAAGAAGGGGAGGGCTAAGGGCGGGGGGTACTGTTGTGGATAGCGCCGCAGCCCGCGTCCGTGACACGCAGCATGGCATAGCAGGGAATAGCAGGGAACAATTGACATGTCCTCCAGGCACAGCATGCAGGCAAAGCTCCTACACTATTCCAGAAAGGCTAAATATCACTTGGATAGGAGACTAGGGGGACCACAAGTACAAGTACAAAGAAGTTAAAATTGTTTTTCTCAAAAAAGTATTAAAATAGAACTCCTCTCCTCACACACACAAACATCCATTTTCTATTCATCAAATAAATGGCTGTGTTGGTGGAAAAATAAAACATGTATTTTATTTTTGAACGTGCAGCTGAAAGAATCCCTATAATGTTGTTGCCACAATTCAGTGTGTCAGAAAGAAATAATCAAACATACTGGGGTAGATTTATCAATAGTGTCTTACTTTTAGACAGTGTAAAGTTAGACCAGACAGTTTTATAATGTGCCGCATTTATCATAGTGCTGATAAATCTGGTGCAGGTTAGAACTGTCTAGTCTAACTCTGTACCACAATTAAGTTGTCTTACTTTCACACCAGAAACGCCGACAAAATCTGGGTGCATTTTTGGTCGCACTTAAGTCACGCCCATTTTCCCGCAAAGTCATGCCCTCTTTTACGAGGCCACGCCCCCTTTGTCGGGCGAGGCGCAGAACCGTCTGAAACTGTCTAAAACACATAGTAAATGTGGCGAAAAGCCGGTTTCTGGTGCAAATGGAGCCAGAATTCTGGCGCAACTGCTTTGATAAATCTGCCCCAATATATCACAAAGACTCTTATTTGCTCTAATGAGTTGATTGGAGTCCTTTTTCACCACACAACTGTACAGAAATGTTACTGATTAAACGTCACTTATGGTGTAAGGGCTTGTTGTTTTACGAATCCGTTTTTTAACCGCTGAAAACTGCATCCGAAAAACGGATCCCAAAACGCAACAGCTGATGCTGTTTGTGATCCGTTTTGTATGCTTTTAACATCCATTTTCCGGATATGATCTCTCTCTTTCTCTCTCTCTCTCGCTCTCTCCGATCCCCATCAGCTGCTCAGCACCTCCGATCCCCGCACCTCCGATCCCAGCAGCCGCTCACCTGCGATCCCTGCACCTCCAATCTCTTACGTCATCCCAGTGCACTTTCAGCGTGTAAAGCGCATCACAAGCTTGAGCAAATCTGTGCTGCGCTTTGGGATCCGCTTTCCGTATCACAAAAGCGGATCCCATTCTTTCCTATGGGGACTTCTGTTGCATAAAACGCAACAAGAAATGACATGTCATTTCTGAAGACGGATCCGCACAGGAAAGCTCCCAAAAGTGCATCGCCGTTCTCTCGTGAGAACAGCGATGCGCTTTTGTCAGTGACAGCTATGGAAATCACACTGAGCATTGTTGTATCCGTTTTACGGATCCGTAAAACGGATCACAAAAACGTTGTGTGAACAAACCCTAACACTGAGCTATAAAATGTTTAATACCACAATGATTCTATCATATAAACAGTATAATATCTTCATTCAAAATGTGAAACCATCTAGCAAGTAAAGAGAAGTATATATACTCACAAAAGTGAGTGCATCCCTCACATATTTGTAAATATTGAGTTATATCTTTTCAGTGGACAACACTGACGATATGACACTTTGATACATTGTAAAGTAGCCAGTGTACAGCTTGTGTGTGTATATAATTTATATAATATATATAAATATATATATAATATATATATATAATATATATACGCTAGAGGATGGGTGAATTGATTCTAACGAAGTGGAATTCGTTTAGAATTTCAGGAAAACTTCCGTTCGGACGAAGTCGAACTTTTGGGGGACTCGGGTGAAAGAGGTGTGCTTTTTGATTGATAAAATGCTGCGAGCACATGGCCTACAAGGGGGAAAGCACTCTAGGAGGAAGAAGGGCATAGCCTGCATGACATGTGCAGAGATGAAGCCAATCAGAGACCGCGGGATTCTGTGACGTCACCGCACTATATAAGTCCGGGGGCGACGCTGGGAGCTCACACTCCTCTCACTGTACTGATCAGGGAAGGTGCTGCCGGGAGCTGATAGCTTACTGAAGAATTTATTTTTATATAGCGATTTCTGTGGGTGTCTGAGCTTGTCTCAGAACTGTTTCCTTAATGTTCTATTTCTAATTTTTTGGGGTATTGGATCTGAAATCCAGTGCGTCCCACTGCCCGCTGCATATACCCTTCAATATCCAAGTGGGATCTAAGCCAGTTCCTGTTGTATTCATTTTAAAAAAACAGCGTTTTTAAAATACAAATCCCACTTCTTTTTGGCGGGCTCAATTCTATTGCGCAATTTAAAACCCGGGGTTTTTTTAATTAACGTTTGTTTTGGGCGGGTGTGTGACCCCAAAAAACCCGGCTTTTTCAACCCCAAAAATTTATAAAAATTTTTCCTTAGCCAAATTTCACAAGAAAAGGGTTTAAATTACAACATTTATCTCTTGTTGTGTGGCTTAAAAACACGAAATTTGAAACACCTAAAAAACAAACTATTTTGTGGGGGCTAAATTTTTTGGGCGCTTTTTTACATCCAGGGTTAATTAAGCGTTTTTTTGCTGGTGGGGCTGAAAAAAATAAACCGCTTTTTCAACGCCAAAATTTTTAAAAATTTTCCCCCTTTAACCAAATTTCACAAGAAAATTTAAATTTTACAACGTATCTCTTGTTTTGTGGGCGTAGAAAACACCAATTGTAACACCAAACAAAAGCTATTTTTGTGGGGGGGCTAAATTCTTTGGCGCAATTTACATCCAGGGGTTAATTAAGCGTTGTTTTGCGGGTTTGTGCTGACAAAAAAAAACCCGTCTTTTTTAAAGCCAAAAATAAAAAATTTTTCCTGTAGGCTAATACAAAAGCAAAGGTTAATTACAACAGTATCACATGTTTTGTGGCGAAGAAAAAAACGCAATTGTAACACGAACAAACTACTTTTTTGGGTGCGGCTCAATTTTTGGCGAAATTTTTACATCCGGGGGTTTTAATTAACTTTTGTTTTTCGGGTGTGCGGACAAAAAAAACCGGGGCTTTTTAAACGCCAAAATATAAAAATTTTTTCCGGGTACCCTTTTCCCACAAAAAAGGGTTTAAATTTACAACTGATCTCTTGTTGTGTGGCGTAGAAAACCCCAAATTTGAAACACCTCCCAAAGCTACAATTTTGTGCGGCTCAATTCTTTGGCGCAATTTACATCCGGGTTTTTAATTAAGCGTTTTTTTTGTTTGGTGTGCTGACAAAAAAACCCGTCTTTTCAACGCCGAAAATAAAATAAATTTTTCTGTGGGCCTTTTTCCACAAGCAAAGGTTAATTACAACTGAAACTCTTTTTGGTGTGGGCTTAAAAAAACACGAAATTTGTAACAGGGTTTAAAAAAGGCAAACTATTTTGTGCGGCTCAATTTTTTGGGGGAAATTTTAAACACCCAGGGAAAAATTTAAGCGTTTTTTTGGGCGGGTTGGCGGACAAAAAAAAAACCCCTTCTTTTTCCAACCCCAAAAAATAAAAATTTTTCCTGTACCCCAAATTTAAAGCCAAAAGGTTAATTAACCTTTTGTGTTTTTTAACCTTTAGAAAACACCAGGTTTTTTAAACGGCACATACAAGAAATTTTTTTCCCCTCCCTTTTTGGTGGAGAAAAAATTATATCCAAGGGGTTCCCCAAACCTGTTACTGGGTTCATTGGGGGAAAAAAAACGGGTGTTATTTTAAACCCCATTACAAAATATCATCATCAAACAGTGTCGGGTACTTTTATAGAACATAAAAGTATGTCAAAACAGAGAGGGGGACGGGCCCCCGCCCCTGCATTTGGCAGTGGCAAAACCCTTCCTGGAACGGGCCCAGGTAAAAGCACAGCAAGGGGATGCCCGCAGCAGGGGTTCACTGGGTGGGGGCCAAAACTGCCGCTGTCATCAAACCCCGTGTTTTTAACAGCAACTAAAGGGGTCTTGTTTGGTTGCCCTAGGCCATCCTTTTCCCCCCAGATGACATTTTAACAACCCCAGCCAAGAGCCCGGGTGGGAACCCCCAGACACAACCCTTGGGTTTGGGCATGGCCGGGAGGGGGTCAGGGCCCTCACCTTTCCTAAAGCCCCCCTCTGTCCCACCCGGGTTCCCCCTCACCCAAAGAGTTTCTATAGTGGTCTGGGGCCCCGCCCCACTATTTTAGCGAGGATGAACAATTTCGGGAGGCAGTCAGCACTATTTGGGCAGCGAAGAAATGGGGCCAATATCCCCTCCCTTCTTGCGGGTAGGCGGCAAAAAAATAGATGTGGAAGTGGCATGGTAGGTAAATTGTGTAAAGAGTTCAGCCCGGCCCAAAACCAAACCCCGGTTGATGAAAAAGAGTGCGATGAAACACAAATAGAGGATAAATGTACCGACCGCACTTGGAGCCGGGGTTTGAGCCCAAAGGGTTTTCATCATCGTCAGGAGAAAGGGCTTCAGTTTGCGCGTCAGGCAGCAGCGGCAGCCAGCAAGGGGGTTTCTGGGGCCGTGAGTCAGCAGGATAGCAGCAGTTTTAGGCCCTGGGGCCAAGGGGGCCACGGGGAAAAAAACCCCTTTCCCGCAGGTCCAAGAAATTAGCGGCACGGGGCTCACGACAGGGGCCGGCAGAAAGTCACTCAGTGGGGAGCGTTGGGGGTAAAATCCGAACTCGGCGTGTGGGGCATTTCTTTGAAAGACACCGAGGAGCCGAAAAGGGTATATAAAGAAATTCTGTGGGGCAAAAAGTGAAGCGGGCCGGGAAACCCCTAATGTTGGCACCCAACGGCCCTGCGTCAACACTTCACGTCACCACCGGTGGCCTGGGAAAAAACTTGTTTCAGATGTGGGGGCCACCCCCGGCGCCGCACAACGGGAAAGCAGCAGCGCCCAGTGGCCCCCCATGCCTTTGAAAAGCCAGTAAAAGGCTCCCCCACCTCGCAGAAGGGACTTTTTCTCTTTGACATCATTTTGGCCGGGTCCAAAAACCCACCTCTCCTCGCTACTCATTGCGCCAGCATTTCTTTCAGCGGGGTAAATGCAAAAGAGACAACAGAAAGGGGCGTCCCCCATCCAAAGGGTTTTGGCAGCACTGACCGTGCTCCTGCCCAAGTTGTTGGTGTTGAGTCCCCCCCTTTTCCCCAAAGGGTTGGACTCACACCATTCAAAACAAAATGGCCTGGTGCCGAGCCAAGAGGGAGAGTTCCAAGCCTTTAATTTTTTTTAAAAAAAGGCAGTCCCAACACTTCAAAAATATGTAGAACAAAGGGTTGGGTAAATTTCCTTGGGGGCTTATCGGTTTTGTTCCCCGACACGGCAGCGGGGAAACTTCCCTGGTCTGAACTACGGTCAGGGCCAGTACATGCCCCTTTACGGCCCCTGGGGTGAAGGGTGTTTCCCCTGCCCAGCACATCAAAAACTTGGAAAAGGAGACCCGCTTCTCCCCCCACTTGTCAAACTGCGGGCCACAAAAAAAAAAAAAAACCTTTGCGGCCAATTTTCCTCCCCTCCCCCCCTCCCCCAAACACCACCATCTCAGCCTCCACAAGTACTGCTCCTCAAACCACATGGTGGGGCACAGGGGTGTCACGCAGTTCTACACCAGGCTTCCCTGGGTAACGAAGTCCCCACAGGGGTGAACTGTTTCCCGTCATGCAGCAAAAAAAATCGATGTTTTTCTTTCTGGGCGCCAACTAAAATTTTCGGAACCATGGTGACGGACAATGGGGGGAACAGGGTTGCCCCGTGCTGCCCCGAGGGGGAGGGTCCATCGCCCCCCTGGCGCATGTTTCAATCGGTTTTTAAAAAGGGTTTTTCCGAAGCCCTTCCACCGATCCCCAAAACTTTCCCGGGAAAAGGCCAGGAAACTGTGCTCATTTTTATGCAATCGAAACAAAGCCAGGAACACCCTCCTCGGTTGCAGCGGCAGAACGGCCCCCCCCAAAAAACACACTCGGGATATGCAAATGTTTCCACCCACTGGAATTCCACCCTCACATTTTGGGACCCGACTGTATAACAAAAAAGGGGCCTTTTTTAAAACGTTTTTTTTGATTATCCACAGACGGGAAGAAACCCCCTGTGAAATTTTTGGGATTCCACCAGTGGCAGCTAAAGCGTGAAAACCTGCCATTTTGTTGGGGCCCATTCGGGGGCACGTTTTTTTGTCAGTCGCCGGGACTACGGTTTAAAAACTTTTTTTCCCACTGCTTAAAATGCCCCTGGAACAGATGCAAAAATCGTCTGGGTAGGGGACTGGAGATGTGGCCCCTACATCCGGGGGCCCAAACATGAGTCCGCTGGGACGAAATGGAGGGGGGGAAAGGGGGACATTTGGAAACAGAACATTGTCTGGAAAAAGAGTGATTTTCCCACCCAGGTGACAAAAGAGGAGGACAGGAGCAGCTGGAGGGGGGTTTGGGTGGAGATGGAGGGAAGGGCGAGGGAAGATTCCCCCAAACACCGTGGCAGTATACATTGGGGAAAAGGAGGCAGGGACCCCTCGGGGGGGCAAATTTGCAGATGGGCCCCGAAACTTTCTTTTGCCCGGGCTAGTGAAAAGCCGAATAAATCCTTTATTTCCCGGGAGAGGGATAACTTCTGGCCTCCAAACCCCATTTGGGCCCTCGCTAAAACCGGGACCAAAAAAAAGGGAGCCTTTTTTCCCCCTATTTAGAAGGGGAAAACAAACCAAATTTCTATAGGGAAATCCCCGTAATCAATTTTCCCCCTGCCTATGTGCGGCATCGTCCCCCCTCCCGACAGGGCCGACCCAGGGGGGTTCCCCCACGCTCACTACTACTGCCCCCCAGCCTTTGGGGGAAAGGTTCGGGGGGTAGGAGCATACCCCTCCATCATTTGTAACCAAGTCTGGAGTCACAGATGGCAGCTTCCTTCACCCCCCAGTGAGGGGGGCGTTTGCCCGCAAAACCCGCACAGCAGGACCGGGGGCAGTCCCTGAACCAACAGGTTGTGGCCCCACTTTGGGCAGCACTCCCCCCCCACCCCCCAGTTTGAAGATCCGTTTTTACTACTTGGGGGGCCAAACTGGGTTTTGGCCGCAACCCTTGCCGATTTTTCAGTGGAAAAAACTGCCCCCCCGGCCCGTTTTTTGTGGGCATCAAGCTTTTTACATGCGGCGGGGGGGCCCTCGTTACCCCCAAAAAGGGGAACCCCCGGCTTTTTTTTTCGTTCAAAAAAAAGGGGGGAAAAAAAAATGGAAAAAAAAAGGGGTCTTTACCTTTGGGCAAGATGAATCCGGCGTTTGGGTCGGCCAGGGTTTCCACACACCAATGCCCTTAGGCGGCAGTCTGGGTTTAAACTACCTGCCCACCCCGCCACTATTTAGTGCCGCCACCCGGGCCCGATGCCACACAAACGGGTGCCAAATTTCTCCATCTGCCTACCACCATCTTTACCAGGGGGCGGGAAAAGCCAAACCCCCCCAACACTCCTGGGCAAATGTGCCACCTAGACCTCATGCGCTGCTGCTGTTGCTGTTCCCGGACATCCACACTGTGCATTGTGCCACTGTCCCGACCTCATGGGTGCTGTTTGGGGTGCTTCCATGTCCCCCACCCCTGTTTTCCAAAATTTTGCCACTGCCTAAACCCCATGGGTGCTCCCCCGTTGACCTCCCCCCTCAGTCATTGTGGCCCCTTGTGGCTTTTCCCCCTGTTTGCCACCCCAGAATGTCCCCCTTTTTGCCAAATCCTGGGCCTCATGCGGGTTTTGCTTTACTCCTCCCTGCCCTCCACACTGTGTCAATTTTTTCCAAATGCCTGACCCATGCTGCGCCGCCGTGAAACCCCCGCCTCAGTCATTGTGCCATTCCCGTGGCTTTTTCCTTTTTTTGCCCACCTCCCAAAAGTCCCTTGGCCACTTCCCCGATCCCATGCTGCCCGCTGTCCCTGACCTCCACACTGTGTATTTTTTGCCCCCTGTGGCCTAATACTGTTTTTGCCGCCTCCAGAAAGTTTTGCCGCTTTCCCCATCTCATACCCGCTGCCGGGGTGACCTTTTAAAACTGTGGGGAAATTGGCCACTCGCGTGGCCAATACTGTGGAAGGCCCCCCTCCCCGAAAGTCATTTTTCCACTGCCCCGAAAATCATAATGCTTTCCGCCGTGACCCACACTGTTTGATTGTGCCACTCTGTGGCCTAATCCCCGGGTTTTTCCCCCTCCCCCAAAATTAAATTTTGCCACTTTCCTGATCTCATGCTGCTCTGTCCCTGACCTCCCCAAAATGTATCATTTTTGGCCCCCTGTGGGGCCCAATACTGTTTTGCCGCCCCAAAAGCATTATTCACTGCCCCCCGATCTATTTCTGCTGCTGTCGTGACCCTCCACACTGCTAATTGTGTCACCTGTTTGGGTTAAACTGTTTTTTCCCCCCCCAAATGTCCCTTGTGCCACTGCCGACCTCAAAAGCTGCCGGCCCTACCTCCCCCTCATTTATTGTGCCACTCTGTGCTTCCTCGGTTTTTCCCCTCCAGAAATTTTATTGTGCCACTGGCCTGACCTCTTCTGCTGTGGCTGCCCGCCGTCCCCTCCCCACTTCCCGCACTAATGTTTTCCACCTGAGCCCAAACTTGTTTTTTTTTCCAACTTTTTGCTGGCATTTACTTTATCAGGGTACAAATTTCCCATTTTTTCCCTTTTTTTTAGTTTTTTTTCAGTTTTTGGGGCCCCCTTAAGGGGGCCCAGGGAATTTTTAAAAGTGAAGCGATTCCCAAAGGGGGGCGGGAGTCATCCCTTCGTGTCAACTAAAAAAACAACATTTTTATTAAACCAAAAACCCAAACTCCCTCTGCAAATTTTTAAACATGGCACAAACGTTTCCCCCAACACCCTGCAGGCTCTGTGCAGCCTGGAAAAAGCCCCTTTTTAACGGAAATTTGTGCCCCAAGTAATTTTGGACCGAAATTTTTTTTGTCGGAAAAATTTGGGGAAGTGACCAAAAACGAATTTTTTTATAAATTCGCCCCATCTCTAATATATACATATACACTTATAAAACATATATATATATAATATAAAAATATAATAATACAAAATATAAAATTATATAAAATATAAATATATATATATAAAAATATATATTACCCCAAGCTAGGTAAAAGGGATTAAAAACACCCTGTTGAAACACATGATTTAAAAAAAACACCCAAAAATGGGTTTTTGTGAAAATGCCCCACATTTTTCAAGTATAGCCTGCTTTTTTATGCAAGTGGTTTTGTACTCAACTCTAATTTGAAACACAGGTGAAATTTTGGTTAATTCAAATTATCCCAAAACTTGAATCCCCCAAAACGCCCACTGTTTTTGATGTTTTTATACACAAAAAAACCGAAAGATTCATCTGTGCCATCTTAAAATTATGTCTGGTAAGGAGACTGGTTCCCCTTGGGTTTTTTTTGTTAAATTTAAAAAAATACTGGTTTTTTAGTTACTTTCATTATTATGTTGGGTTTACACCCAAAAAAAAACAGTGGTGAACCTGGGCCCCTTTTCTCTTATACTCTGCCTCTTGATTTTTTGCCTTTTCTTTCTTTTGCTTTTCGCCCTTCCAAGGAAAGTATATGAATTAAAAAAACAACTCCAGGTCTGCAATGCCAGGGGCCCACTAAGGGTTTCTCCTATTCCTCTATTGGTCAGTCCGAGCCTGATCATATACATGGATTCTTTAGTACAGGGCCATGTATACATACAATTTTGCTTTTTTGTCTGACATTTATTATTATCTCATGTTTACTAAGTACCTAGTTTCATATATTTTATGTACTCTTTTGACAAGAAAAACATAAGCACCGTGAGATTTTCAGGGTTTGAAAGGTTTGAAAACCTTATTATTGTGATTATTATTTATTTTAAAGTTCCGTTAGTTCCAGGGCAGTGTACATTATCATGGTGTTATTTCTTCCCTGTGAATTGTTGGATTTGTAGTTCGATTTTTTAAAATAGTTTTTAACTGTTTTGTGTCAGACTTCCAATAAAGTATATTTGTTTATCTTAAAGGGGTGTTCTCGCCATGCTGTTTCACAGAACCTACTCTTCACAGCCCGCTTCTTGCTCACACTTTCTGGTAAGGGTGTGGGCAGGTATGCAGCAGTGATTTATATGCAAAAAGAAATTCAGCTCACTTTCTGAGGGTGCACAGGTTAAGAGGGATACTCTGTCCCAGATTAAAAAATTCACAACTTGTCATCAAAGTTGTAGAAAACCAGCAGCACCACCACATTTCTTAAAATAGCAGTCTTTATTTCACAATATGTAGCATAAAATGCAGTAACACTGTATAGAGAACATGGTGAGCATTAGTGATGTAAACATGTGAGCATCACTACTGCTCACCCATTTTCTCTAAACAGCATTGCATGTTTTTATGCTACAGATTGTGAAATAAAGGATATTATTTTAAAAAGCTTGGAGGCGCTGCTGGTTTTCTACACCTTCGTTGACAAGTTGCGAACACAGCGGTGACTGACATCAACTCTACTATTCCTAGCTGAGTCTGTTACAGTGATATGAATGCAGGAAGCTTGCAATCTAAAATGCACAAAGCTACAGAGTTTTAAATTGTTAAAGTTTGTCAGTAATAAAGATAAACAAGCTCCTGTGCTGGAGATAACACTCAGGAGGTAGTGACATCACCATTGTGAGACAGGGCTGCTTGGAGCAATGAGAGCATAGAGAGATGGTTGGTACTCTAAGAAAGTTAGTATAAACAAGTTGGAGATAAAATATCCTCTACCTCTTAAATATAGCAAAATCCGTACAGCAATGTATTTGGTAATAGTCTTTATTAACCTTTGTCTACATGTTTAAAGCTAATCATTGTGGTGAGAAAACCTCTTTAAGGCTCACATAATTTATCTACCTTTAGTTATCATTTATCGCTGATGTTCTTCCATAGGGAAGTAATTTGTGGTGTAATCTTCATCTGTTTTCCTGCAGTGTTGTCTGTCTACTCCCTCTCTCTTTATGGCACAACTGGAGGGAACATATCTATCAACATACACCTTTAAACTTATGTTTTACCTTTTTTATATCGATGATATCCTGCATTTGAGAAGGCCCTACTTAAATTCTATAGCAACTTCAATTACTTTTGACCCATTATAAATCTTAAGCTTAACTATACAGATAGTGAGATTAGAGATGGGCGAATTTCTCAAAAATGCGATTCGGCGACTTCGCCGAATTTTCTGACAAAATTAGTTTCAGTCCGAATTACTTCGGGATGAATCGCGTTAAAAAACAGCTATTTCCAGGCTGCACAGAGCATGTAGGGTGCTGTAGAACGTTGTGCAATTCTTAAATATGCAGAGGGAGCTTGGTTTGGTCTTCATACAATGTTGTGTTTTAGTATCACATGCATATGACTGCCGTCGCTCTTAGAATCGCTTCACTATAAAATTCCCTGGGCACTTAAGAGGGCAAAACTGACCAAAAAACTGAAGCGGGAATGTAGCCCGGTAAAGTCATGGCAGCGACAGCTGGAAAAAAACAAGCTGAGGGCTACGATCCTGCCATAGCATCAAAGAACACAGTAGTAGGTTACCGGAGCCACCACAGATCGCAGCACAGTAAAGGGACGTCACAGCAGGAGTCACCCTGCGAGGCCACAGCATCCGGTGTCATCTACCGGCCATGTGTTGACCACACACTAGGTCATACACTTTCTCCCAGATGACATCTGACAACCCCAGCCAAGAGTCGGTGGGTTTGTCACACACAACCCCTAGTTGGCATGGCCCGGGAGCAAGTGAGGATCTCTCACCTGTCCTCAACCCACCTCTGTCCCGTTCACTTCCCACACCCAGAGAACTACTATGTGCTGTGGCCTCTGTGCCACTATACAGTGAAGCAACATTGGGTCAGGGGCAGCAAAGAGGGGGGAAAACTCCCCTGCTTTTTCAGAAAAGGGAAATGTGATGAGGAGAGTTTGCAAGGGGGTTATGTTTAAAGCGGTCAGGCTTTTTACGCGAAAACGTTGAGGAGGACGGCGGGACAGGCCACTAAATTTCCCA
>JAODAL010026915.1:0-55872 GCA_025379985.1 Phyllomedusa bahiana
TAATATTTTTGGTCATTAGGAATTATAAACACCAACCTAAATGCTGTAATAGCATCATTGAGTATAGCTAATATGGTGACAAAGAATTCTAATATTATTACCAATTATATCGCAGGAAATGCACCAAACTCCAAAACAGAGCAGTGGAAGAAATTTTAGTTGGATACAGTAAAAACTGCAAAGGATACAGAATCCTAAACCCCAAAACAGATAGACAACAGTGTCACTTTTGTTGAAGAATTAACAAACTGCAATCAAGAACAGAAGAGAAAACTGACCATGATCAGACTACCACTGCATCTTCTGAACAAACAGTTGTAGTCAGTACAAACCCAAATACTACGGGTGAGATGACACAACTGATCTCAGATACAGAGCCAAGGCGTTCATCTAGAGAAAACAAAAGTAAAGCACCAGTACGTCTCTCATACAAGGCAAGTACAGTTAATGTTTATGGACTCGCATCTTGGGAAGAAATGTCACAGCTTCCGGAGAGGTACGCCAGTAAATGAATAAAGATGACAGAGGAAGAAATGTAATCTTTTCATGACGCTAAAACTTGGTCACTGACAAAAATGCCAGTAGGAATAAAAGCCATAAGCTGTAAATGGACTTTTAAAGTTAAATGCAATGCGGAAGGCACCATTGAACGATATAGAGCAAGACTCGTTGCCAAGGGATACTCACAAAAATATGGAGAAGACTATAATGAGACATTTGCGGCAGTGGTTAAACACGCTACAGTCACAACTTTGCTCTCAGTAGCCGCTACAAATAAAATGCAGTTGAAACATTTTGATGTAAAACAGCTTTCTTTCATAGTGAATTAACTGAGGACATTTACATGGAACAATCACCAGGATTCAAAGACGAGCAAAGACCAGAACTAGTATGTAAACTTCAGAAAAGTATATATGGTCTAAAACAGGCAGCCAGAGCATGGGATGTAAAACTAAATGAAGTGCTTACCAATGAGGACTTTCAGCGGAGTAAGGCAGACCTATACACAGACTGAGATGGATTTTTGTGCTTATTTATGTGGATGATCTTATAGTCTGTTTTGAGTGAGAAGGGGATGAACAAGGAACACTACAAACATTGAATCTGAACTTTGAGACTAAAGATCTTGGAAACATAAGCAACTATCTTGGTATTCAGATCAAGAGGGAAGAAAGTGGAAGTTTTCTTCTAGATCAGAAGCACAAATTCAGGAAATAATTGAGATTTTTGGATTGGCAGCTGCAAAAGCAGTAAAGTCTCCTATAGAAACCAATTACTGAAGGAGATGAACAGTCAAGGTACTTTACTATCAAATGATAACCAATACAGAAAGGTCATAGGGAAATTGCTATACATAATCACAGCTACAAGACCTGATATTGCAGCAGTAGTAGGAATTTTATGTAGAAAAGTCTCCATGCCAAGTCAGCTGGATTGGAATGGCATAAAAAGAGTCATACACTATCTAAAGCGAACCTTGCACTTTAAGCTGAAGTTACCAGCAAGTAATAAATGTAACCTGGATATGTTGATGCTGATTGGGCTGGAGACCCATGCGACAGAAAATCCACCAGTAGCTGTTTCTTGCTTCAAGTGGTGCTGTCAGCTGGACTAGCAGACAACAACTATCTGTAACACTTTCATCGACAGAAGCAGAGTATGTCGCAGCAGCTCAAGCAAGTCAAGCAGATATCTGTCTATGACACCTGTTGGTAGATTTGGGCCAACGACAGTAAGAACCAACAAAGGTCTTTGAAGACAATCAAGGATGGTCTTGCACTTGCAAAGATGGAAAGAGTCAACCCGAGAACCAAGCATATCAATGTAAAATATTATTTTGCTTGAATTGTAGTCCTGCCCAACAGAGGAGATGCTTGCAGATATGCTTATAAAACCTCTGAGTGCAGAAAGACATTCCAGGCTCATGGAGAAGCTGGGCCTAGTGGACTAAGCTGTAGCTGTTGAGAAGGGGTGTTGAAACAAATGCAACAGCTTCAGCTTATGTTGCAGGACTTATGTCACACAGACAAAGCAGGTGGTGCTGTGTTAAGCCTTAATGTGTTCTCATATGCACTGTTCTGCTAGTCCTTATTTTCTCGGTCTTGTATCCTCCATGTTGTAAGGACACACGGAATGGCTGCTATGTGTCTCAAGTAAAGGTTACAGTGAATATTCTTCCCACAATGTCTGTGTGCTGATGCTTCTACTCCAGAAAGCTGTAATCTGCAACATAAAGACACACTAAAAACAGTAACTGACACTGAACTAAAACAGACAGTAAAACTAAACCTAGTAACTGCTGGCAAATGTTACGTACAATAAAAACCACAGTGCATGTCAGTGGGAAGTGGCCACAATTTATAAGGAAACACCTGTTTTTTAACATGAAGTAAAAGCTCTTCAATGTTAAAATTATTTTAGGAGTTTGAACAGGTAGAGTGTGGTATTTACAATACAATCCTGAAAAAATGTTAACTGCCTTATATCTACCAAAAGACATTCAGCAGTTCCTAAGGCTGTTTTATAATGTCCAACATGAACTAAAGAAGGGATCTATAAATAAGAAACTCAAGAAGACCAGATACAGGTGGAAAGTTTAAGCCATGCTTTTGTTTACTAAACTCAACCTGGGCTTCCAGAGAGCGAGTGTCATCTGGGAAAGGTGCCAATCGGTCTTCCGATTCAATCTTCTTTTTTCTCTGAGAGCTGCATGTCCTACTGTCTTGATGTCTTGCAGCCAGCCATATAGTCTTATCAGTTATTAATCACTCTTAGTACTTGTTTAAGTGTGGGTTCGGGTTCCTCTATCTGTGAGTCAATGCTCTTACAGTCCAATTAAGGAGAGTCAGCGCTGAATTTGTATTACAGAAGTATTGCCCAGGTGCCATCTTGCTCATCCACTCATAAATTCTTGGAGCTTTGTGGATTAGTATGTCCCCCAGATACTATGAGAACCATATAGCAGTTTAGGAAAATAGAATCACAGGCTCAGAACAAGTGTTACTGAGGTGAGTGTCTAGGCATGACATGCATCAAGCCACACTACCCAGACTGTGCTATTCTTACTTCCAAAAATACCAGAAACTCTGATGGAGACCTGAAGTAGCTAATGAAAACAGCACCTTGGTGAAATATTATTTGATATATTTGGCTACTATACAAACCAGATAAAAAGGTTGTAAAACATATTGTTTCTGTAACCATATTGTTTCTGTATCCATAAATGACTAATCCAAACCAATGACATAAATATTCACATCTTGTAATATCTACAAATTCCAATCCATTTATAGATCTCTCAAAGCAACACAATACTGCTCCCATATTCAAAGCCTGCTGTGCCCACTTATTTTTATATAAAACTGGATCACAAACAACTATACCGGGTCTATCTATATCCTGCAATGCCAACTTATCTGTATCTATAAAATAATAATAAAAACCGACAGAATCTATTACCTCTACACACAAACTAAAGTTCTGGATTATCTATATCCATTACTAATCACATAAAGCAACACAATACAATACCCAACCCCATCCACATCCTGCTGTGCCTATTTATCTGTTCCCATAACTAAACCACACAAAGCAACATAAAGCCTAGCCATTAATAAGTGCCTTTTATTAATATTCAGACCCTAAGGCCGGGTTTAAACACTGCGGCAGCTGTATGTGACTCAAACCTTGCCAGCATTTTAATTTCAAAGGACATTTTACCACCAAAGTTGACCTTTTTAAATGATTCACATTTCAAGGCTAAATTTATTTGGGCGAGACCATGCTCGCATGTGGCAGCCAATTACTGCACAAATTTGCCATTAATATTGCAGTTTTAAGAGCAAACTCATGAGACTATTAGCTGCCACATGTGGACATAGTTTTATCTGCATACAGTTTCCGAAACATGTGAACCTAGCCTTAAAATTTAGATAATGTTGCAATAGTTCAATTTCAATTGGTCCTTACATGTAAATCACTTTGCAGAAAAGTCCTCCTAAGTTAAGTAGTTCTATCACAAACAACATTAACCTCCAATAAATGTTTGGTGATTGTCCCCACCAATCACAAGAATGGGGTTACTTCTATGTGACTAGAGTGGTGGTTGACCATATGTACTGCTCCAATCACTGTCAATGGGACTGCTGAAGATACAGTTGAAACCAAAAGTTTATATACACTATATAAAAGGACACATATGCATGTTTTTCTCACTGACATGAAATCACAATAAATTAATTAGGATTACCAAAATTATTTATATTTGCCAAATACCAGAATAATGACAGAGAGATATTTTTAAGGCATTTTTATTACTGTCTGCAAAGTCAAAAGTTTACATACATAGGATTACTATTCCTTTAAACTATTTGGGACAGCACATATGATGATGTCATGTCTTTGGAAGCTTCTGATAAGTTTACTGGCAACATCTGAGTTAATTAGAGACACACCTGTGGATATATTTTAGAGCACATCAGAAACACACTGTTTCTGTTTGTAGCATCATGGGAAAGTCTAAAGAAATCAGCCAAGATATTAGGAAGAGAATTGTGGAATTGCACAAGTCAGGATCATCCTTGGGCACAATTTCCAGATAGGTATGGAAGGTGCCATATTCATCTGTACAAACAATTATATGCAAGTACAAACAAAATGTGAATCTCCAGCCATCATACTGCTCAGGAAGGAGACAGGTTCTGTGTCTCAGAAATGAACATGCTTTGGTCCGACATATTGATATCAACCCAAGAACAAAAGCAAAAGACCTTGGGAAGATGCAGACAGAAACTGGTAAGATTGGTGTCATTATCCACAGTAAAACGAGTACTGTATCAACATGGGCTAAAAGGCCACTCTGCCATGAAGAAGCCATTACTCTATAAGAAACATATAAAAGTCAGGTTAATGTTTGCAAATGCACACAGGGACAAAAACCTACATTTTTGGAGACATGTCCTGTGGTCTGACAAAACTAAAATTTAACTATTTGGCCACAATGACCATCGTTACATTTGGAGGAAAAAGGGAGAAGCTTGGAAGCCTAAGAACACCATCCCAACTGTGAAACACGGGGGTGGCAGCACCATGTTGTGGGGTTGTCTTGCTGAAGGAGGGACTGGTGCATTTCCCAAAATAGATGGCATCATGAGGAAAGAAGATTATGTGGCAATACTGAAGCAACATCTCAAGACATTAGCCTGGAAGTTAAAGTTTGGGCGGAAATGGGTCTTCAAAAAGGACAATGACCCGGAGCATACTGCTAAACTGGTTACAAAGTGGCTTAAGGATAACCAAGTCAATGTTTTAGAGTAGCCATCACAAAGCCCTGGTCTCAATCCTAATGAAAATTTATGGGCAAAGCTGAAAAGGCAGGTGTGAGCAAGGCGACCTACAAACATGGTTCAGTTACACCAGTTCTGTCAGGAGGAATGGGCCAAAATTCTTACCAACTATTGTAAGAAGCTTGTGGAAGGATATCCAAAATGTTTGACCCAAGTCATAGAGTTTAAGGGCAATGCTACTAAATACTAATGAAATGTAATAAAAATGCCTTAAAAATTCTCTCTCTTTCAGTATTCTGGCATTTGGCAAATGTAAATAATATTGGTAATTCTAATTGACCTAAAACAGGTAAGGTTTATTCTGATTTCATGTCAGATAGTGAGAAAAATATGCATATGTGTCCATTTATGTAGTGTATGTAAACTTCTGGCTTCAACTGTATTTGAACCCTGTAAGTTTGAATGTACTGGACCATGGTTTAAATGTGACATTTAAAGGGCTTGTCCAGGATTAGAAAAACATGGCTGCCTTCTTTCAAAAACAACACCACTGGATGTGCCTGATATTGTTGCCCAGCTCCACTGAAGTGAATGTGGCTGAGCAGCATTATCAAATAAATATATCCTGTTAGGGGGATGGTGCTGTTTTGAAAGGAAGTAGGCATATTTTTTTCTAGTCCTGGACAACCCCTTTAAAATCTAGACCTGTTCCCTGCAATTTTAAAAGAGAGGCAAATTGACATCCCTATTTCAGAATAAGCAATAATACTGTAGTGTGGTGAACATAAGGATAATAAAGTAATATATTTATAGTCCTTTCCCTTATCACCTCATTTTCTAGTCACAAACACCTTTTTTTGCTTTACGAACTGATGGGAAAATTTAAGCCAATGGTATAAAAATATTACTTGGATGCCAAAAATTTATTGACATTGTGGGGATCAGGTCCAAGTCTGGGGTGTTCTCCCCATTTTCTTCTCTCCAGAAGAGATTCTAAAACTGTGTTATGAATCTTTCTGAAGACAATGTTCAGAAGTTGTCAAATATGATTATATTTTGGATTCAAATAAAAAATGTAAAATTCATCATGCATGTGGAAATACAATAATACATTAGACATATAAAATACATAGGGTAACATGTATGAACGGGCTGCGCCAGTTTTCTGGTGTACTTTGAGCCAAAATAGATGTATGAACATGCACAATACAAACTTTGGCGTGATAAGTCCCATTGTAATGCGCCAAACACACTTTGTAATGTGCTAAAGATTTGGGGCATTCTGGGGGGTGTCGCATCACATTCGTAGGATTAGACACATTTATGAATGTGGGATGCCAAACCTCGGCGCAGAATAGTTAGAACAGCGAGACCAATTTAAAGGTGGTCTGCCTGAGCCAGACTTGTCGTATTGGCACTAGACTGCGCCTGTATGTATGACCTACAGAAGAACAGGTTCATACATATAGGTGTAACTTTAGGGGGGTACGGAGGGGACTGGTCCCCCCACTTTTTTCTGGGTGGGGGATGGTCCCCCCCACTTTTTAGCCAATTCAATAAAAAAATAATCCATATGAAAGCATGAGAATATGGTAAGTGGGGAGAGCAGAGCACAGAGGAGGAAGAAGTTAATCCTTTGCCTCCTATGTTTCTGTGTATCTTGGAGGTACAGAGTAGGTAGAAGCCTCAAGTGTCAGTGCAGAGTGAGAGCAGTGCTGATTGGTAGAGCAGGAGACAGCAGGGACTGCTTCACCAATCAGAACGCTACTCACAGTCCAGCATACTCTGTATCTGGGGCTGTATCTTTCCATACCATTGTATACCACTTCCTATGCTCAGCCCTCATCAGAGAAGAAATGAAGCTCTTGCCGAATGCCAACTGCACCAGACTACAGGAGACAGATAAGGAGGGTACAAGGGTGCTAGGCATTGTGTGTGCGTGTGAGTAGGGTATGCACTGTATATGTGAGATGTTTATATAATGTACAGCCATGTGTCTAGCCATGTCACTTCTTCGCTGCACTTATGCGCCGGGGAAAATGAAAGTGAATGGGGCTGGCCCGAAGCATTTTAGAAGTATGGACTGGCCAGCGTGTACTTCTGAAACACCCGGTATATAGCGCGTGCACAGTACACCGCGCTATATGCCGTGTGAACATACCTTAAAGGTACATTCATGCAGAAGACATGAATGCTGATTCCGTGATGGATTCAATGCTGGATCTGCCTCAGAACTGGCGTCCAATTCGGCAGGAAACGGATTTACATTATACCCTATGTAAAATCAGTGTTGTTTAGATGACACTGATTTTACTTGAGTATTTTTTCCGCATAGTGTCAGTGCCTACAAATAATTATTCAAGGTGTTTTGTGCACTAAGGGATAGGAGGCAGAAATCTGCCTCGGGCAGCCTGGGTTGTTTGCTCATCGGAATTCTGCGTTTGCAAGTACTGAATTTCCAACAAGCAAACAACAGTCAGTGCTGAAAAACCATCATCTAAGCTCACCCTAAGTGTGTAGTGTGTCTGTGTTTAATATATGTATGTATATATATACACACAGTTTCTGGGGTACCTTGTCTAATTACCTTGTCTAGTTAGTCTCTGGGGTACAGTGTGTAATGTAATCTCTGGGGTATGGTGTAATATAATCTCTGTGGTACAGTGTAATGTAATCTCTGGGGTACAGTGATTAATGTAATCTCAGGTATGGTGTAATGTAATCTCTGGGTTACAGTGTGTAATGAAATCTCTGGGGTACGGTGAGTAATGTCATCTCTGGGGTACGGTGAGTAATGTAATCTCTGGGTTATGGAGTAATGTAATAAATGAAAATTCAGTCACAGGAGCCAGGGAAATGTCAATTTTCCATTAAGGTTATTAGTGGGTCATAGTTCCAAAGGTGACCATTTTTTTTTCAATGATAATGTATCATTTTCTCCACAGATCCCACAATGGACCATGTAAGTCTCCCTAAGCTTTTTGGGTTGCTAAAAGAAGTGACAGGGAAAATATTTTATTGAGGGAAGTCTGTGCTATTCCTCTCTGCCACTGTCCCACACATGTTTTCTTGTCTGAATTATTAAATGGATACTCTCGTTCATTGATTAGCTTTAAACATGTAGGCAATGGTAAATAAAAACTAATACCAAATACATTGCTGTTCTGATTTTGCTTCTGTACCGAGTTAGGAGCAAATTTTATCTCCTGGTTTTGCAGACAAGCTTCCCTAATTAACGGCCACCTCTTTCTCTCTCTCTCTCTCTCTCTCTCTCTCTCTCTCTCCTCTTACAGGCTAACGAGGTGGTTGGGGTGAATACTCTCTCCCTGCTCCATTCTTTATCTTGAAAGAATGGAGCTTGTTTACATTACTTACTGACAAGCTCTAACAGTTTAGAGCTCTGCACTACAGTTTACAAACCTCATGCATTCATGTCACTGTAACAGGATCATCTAGGAATAGCAGAGCTGATATGCCAATCACTGCTATAGAGCCACCCACATCCTAACCAGGAAGTGTGAGTATGAAGCTGGCTGAGGCTCTGTAAAACATCATATTGAGAAAACTGAGTGGTCATCTCAACAAAAATTATGAGACTGCTACAAACTACAGAATATATTATTCTGACTATTTGGGGATTATGTTAAAAAATCAATTTTTGAAATTGTGCCAATAAATTTTTAATTTCCATTTATGATTCAATAGTGTATTTTCTCACGGAGCCACAAAAACATTGAATTTCAGAAAGGCTCATTTTAATATTCTTAGAGAGGCCTTAAACCACATTGACTGAGAAAAGGTCTTCAAAATAACAAAACAGATAATGGGAGAGCTTTAAAATCATCTTAAAGGAGTGTTATCGTTTCAGCTGCTCGTGCTGTTCAGCTAATTTTCTCATATTGAGTTTGAAATCCAGGGGCGTCTCTCCTGTCAGCAGGCGTGTCTCTCCTCCCAGGAGGTGTGTCTGTCCTCACTGAAGAACTGTGACATCATCATTTTGTTTGAAGCAGGGGATGCAGAAGGTTGTCTGGATATAACAGCTCTGTAGCCTCCTGCATGCTTATGTCTGCAGCCTTGAGGCTCCAAACTCCAGCAAGCACCTGTCATATGTTTTAGTTTACACACAACTGAAAGCCAGCAGCTGTTACTTCTAGTGGTTCATCCAAATTGTACTGACAACAGACAGAGATCTTTACTCAACTACAAATGTCAGCTTCAAGTAAAGATCTCTGCTTGCTGTCAATGACATGTGAGTGAAAACAATGGGGGGAGAAGCAAATCAGCTTTGAGAGAAGGCCCTGCTCAGCTTGTAACTAACTTGGGCTGGTGGTGCAGAGGTAGAGCACTGGTAGACTATTGCTTTTACAACGAATGGGTTTGGAGTTCTAGTCCCCTCACAGAGTATATTCCCCTCCCCCTAAATTCTACACATATGTAGAGAGACCTAAAATATATATGTCAATCTCTATAATGATATATATACACATGCATAGCTCCACTGTATAATTTCTCATCCCCCAGAATATATGCATTGTATCACATATGTTGGAAGTGCTTGGTGTGACTGCAAGGATAGGACACTATATAGGGGAGCTTTGTGTGTGTATATGAATAAAATTATAGATGTCTACACATATATTTTCATATCTTTACATATGTGTACAATTTATAAAAAAAAAAAAAAAACTACTGATGGGGCTTGAACTCCCAACCTCTGTCTTGCAGACCTGATCACCTAAGCTCTGCACCACACAAGCAGATGATATAGACACAGTGGTGAATCCTTATGTTATATACGACAGGTGATGACGTCATAAGGAGGCGGGGCTTGCATTAGCCCTGAGGAACAGAACGCCTTCTTTTCCAAGTAGCAGCTTAAGGACTTGATCTGTGAGGAGGTGAATCAACCTCTTGGCAAAAGCCCCTTAAACAGCCAGTAATTGCCCAGAACATTGACCCTAAAGCTGTGAGATGTACATAGAGCCAGCAGACCTTTGTTTCACTATCTATTTTAACAGCTCAGAGGGGAGTAAACACAGAGTTTGCAGTCAGCCAATCACAGCGCAGGGGGCGTGGCCGGGGCGTTTCCTGTCTAGGGGCGTATCCTAACAGGCTGAATGAAATGTCAGCCAGCCAATCACAGTGCAGGGGGCGTGTCTAGAGTGCGAGAATCAACCAGGGGGCGTTCTGACCAGCAACAGCAGAAATAAAAGACAGATTTAAAGAGAAGCTCTTATCTGCTAAACCAAGTGACAGAGGTAATGCAACCCAATTACAAAAGTGCTTATTTTTACTGTCCCCATAATCTGAGACATGATCTTTGTAACGATAAAACCCCTTTAAGTGCCCACTGTGAGAGATACATACCTTATGGAAATAAAATTATTAGAAACAGGAATAAACAATGTGGATCAACAGAGAAAAAAAATAAAATATGTAAAATAATGAGACAGAAAGACATAACTCCAAAATATTTTTTTTAACTATATACATACAGTATGTTACTACTTGCCATTTTGAGTCTGGCAGCAGCTGTGCTGGGGATAGTCCAGTGCTTTATGTGCCTTACAACAGGGTAACAGTTAAGCACTTGGCTCCAACTAGTATAGCTGCTCTGCATCTATCTGACTGGGGGGAACCATATAGCTCTGGCTTTTGTTTCCCTCAGGGCCTGAGTTTCTGTTGTGCATCCTGGGTTTGCACTGTGATTCAAGACAGCCTTGTTTCCATACCCCTGTTTTTTCAAGTCCTGTCTATGTTTAGTGCCTGGTCCAGATTCCTGCTTGTCTACAATTTCAAGTCCTGCTTGTACCTGTAGTCTAGTTTGCCTCTGTGTGTCCAGTGTCCTGCTCCTATGATGCCTTTGTTTCTGTTTTCCTGTTTATTTGGACTATGTTGCCCCTCACACCCCTAACCACAGTGACTGAGCACTGCTTAACACACCCCTAATTATCCACTCCTCTATAGACACATTTTCAGAGACTGTCTGAATTTTCCTGTATGATTCATCTGTGCTTAAATAAAGTCCTTTGAAAACATCACAAAATAGTAAAAAGATTAAGAATTTAAAATGTTGGACCTTTGAAAAGTAGTGTGGGAAGTATTGTATAGAGCGATGTGGAGAAAGCATACCTATTAAACCAGTGGTTCTCAACCTTTCTAATGCCTTGACCCCGCAATACAGTTCCTCATGTTGCGGTGACCCCAAACCAAAAAATAATTTTGATGGCTACTTCAAAACTGTAATTTTGCTACATGAGGGGTTACATATGTGTAACGCCTCTGAGCGGTACCTCTACATGTCCCTTCCGTATAATGGTCCCACTCACAGCAGTTACATAGATGTAACCTTATACAGGGAGGGCTTTGAGTGGTACATGGGGGGTTACATATATCTGACGCCTCTGAGCGGTACCTCTACATGTAACATACATATAACGGTACCACTCAGAGCCGTTACATAGGGGCGGGGAGGGGGGAGGCTGTGATTGGCACATGAGGGGTTACATATGTGGGGGGGGGGGTAAATGTAATGTGCATATCATGTAATGGCTGTGTGTGGTACAAGTAACAGGTTAATAACCTATTACTTGTACCACATACAGACATGAAATGATGCTCTGGATGTGTGTGTTTAACACTAAATTACCTTGCAGCCAGGAACAGCGTTCTCTCTCCACTGAGTACGGCAGGGCTGTTCCCGATGCTTGGTACGTAGTGTGGGCGGTGCGTGTAGCCCGCTTTCAGCGTCCTGCACGCACTGCCCACAAGGACCAGCGGGACGTAAGTCCGTTCTCGCCGCAGCGCCGCGCACAGGAGTGGCTCACTGAGCCACCAATGCTGAGAGTAATGGCGCCCACTTCTCCCCCTCCGCTCAGTAATTCAAACGCTGTGGGCGCCGCACTATGCAAGCAGCTGCAGGGAGGGGCGCAGCGGCGGCCACAGCGCTCCTCCCTGCAGCTATTAAGCCAGTGTGGCGCCCCCTTCAGCTCTCCGGCCGGCCGCCCTGCCTGGGCTTAGGAACAGCCCTGGCTTTAGGCGACCCCTGTGTTTTGGTCGTTCGACCCCCGCCGGGGTCGCGACCCACAGGTTGAGAACCGCTGTATTAAACAATTTTTTCTCCACTGTATTTACTGAGGAAAATTACCTTCTTGTTATTGGGCATAGGGATAAGGTAAACTCTGCCACAAATGTTTCTTCTCTAACCCAGGAAGAAGTGCAGCTCCACCTTAAGATGATTAAAATAGACGAATCACCAGGTCCTGATGGTATACAATAGAACTGAAGAGATGATACAGCGGTACCGGATTAACAGAAAATATTTCTTTATTCAAAGTCCATAAAAATCGGCAACCCGATGGCAGCAAAGACAGGAAAAACCCTAGAAAAGCCGACGCGTTTCGGGTGATGAAACACCCTTAGTCATGGCATACATACAGTGTCAGAGCAACTCTTTATATACCTTGACATAAACAAAACTCACCTGTCTGTGCCCGTGTCCATGTGTTGAATGACAACACGCGCTTCCGGAACGCCACCGGAAGCACGTGTGAGAGAACCAAAGCAACGGCCTGGACGCAACCAGCGGTTGCTAGGAAGTGACGAAATGGCTGTCATAGCGACAGCTAAAGTCACCAAAACTCGTCATGCAAAGATCCGGCACCGAGCAAAACAAGGCACCGCCGCAGCGAGTAATAGACACAAAAACAGGAAACGGACACAGGTAGGAAAAGTAACATAAAAACAAATGGATTCAAATTTAAAACTAACTGTACGGTAAAAAGCAAGGAGAAAAATTATATTACAGCCCGAATGTGGGCAATACTCTAGAGCATAAAAGTTGCCACACTATTGATAATACTTCCTGATGAAAACAAACATTTGCATGTGATTACTTCACCAATAGATAAATTACTATCTGAAATTCTTATTATTGGGCATAGGGATAAGGTAAACTCTGCCACAAATGTTTCTTCTCTAACCCAGGAAGAAGTGCAGCTCCACCTTAAGATGATTAAAATAGACGAATCACCAGGTCCTGATGGTATACACCTCTGTGTCTTAAGGGAATTAAGTAATATGAGAGACAGGCCCTATTGTTAATATTTATGGACTGTACAGTAATTGGGTATGTCCCAAACAATTGGTGCATAACAAATGTGGTGCCAATATTCAAAAAGGGGTCAAAAAGGGATTCTGGAAACTATGGGCCGCTAAGCTTAACCTCTGTTGTAGGTAAAATGTTTGAAGGTTTTCTAAAAGCTGCTATACTGGAGAATCTTACTGAAAATAAATGTATATTTCCGTTCCAGCATGGGTTTATGAAGGATCGGTCCTGTCAAACTAATCTCATCAGCTTCTATGAGGAGGTTAGTTCTAGACTAGATTCGGTGAGGCACTGGATCTTAAATTACTAGATTTTTCTAAAGCATTTGATACTGAGCCACATAAAAGGTTGGAAAGTAAAATGAGAATGCTTGGACTGTTTGCAAGTTGGTAAGTAACTGGCTCAGTGATAGAAAACAAAGAGTGGTGATTAATGGCACATGCTTGGACTGGATCCCTGTTACTTGTGGGGTACCACAGGGGTCAGTACTGGGCTCTATTCTCTTTAATATATTCATTAATGACCTTACACATGGATTGCACAGTAGAGTATCAATCTTTGCAGATGATACTAAGCTCTGTAAAGCAGGGCCGTCTCTTCCATTGGTCCAGGTAGGCACTAGCCCGGGGGCCCCACGAGCTCAGGGGGCCCTCTCAGGCAGCTGCCTACCCTGCACAATGGAAGAGACGGCAGTGAACACATGCAGGGACATGCGCGGCAGTCGTAGCAGGGGCCAGGCTATAACGATTCCTGATGCGGCCCCTGCTATTCCTGTGCCCTGCCTGCGCTTTACTCCTCACAGCGCAGGCAGGGAAGTACGGAGCTGAAGTGAAGCAGGAGCGATCCTCTGCGCTCCTGCACTACAGCCCTGCCCCTCCCTCGCTTCACTGCGTGCCACTGAAGAGCCAAAGACTTCGGGGGACACAGGAGAGCAGGGCTGCCCCTCCCTGCCCCAGCTATCGGCAGCTGAAGGAGCTGACAACTGCCCGGCCCCTGCTATTCCTGTGCCCTGCCTGCGCTTCACTCCTCACAGTACAGGCAGGGAAGCACGGCAGAGGAGTGAAGCAGGACCCAGTCGGCAGCGAAGCTCTGAGCTCCTGCATACAGCCCTGCACCCCCTCCTTCTCTCCCCCCCTCTCTCTCTTCAGTACCGCCACTGAAGAGCAGAAGAATGCTGGGGACACAGAGGAGCAGGGCTGCCCCTCCCTGTACTCACACACCATCGGCAGCTGAAGCTGAAGAATGCCCGGCCCCCTGCTCTCTGGACTTCAGGACCAGTGAGTGATTGAGGGTGGGGGGAGGTGTTGGGGGGTGTTAGGGGTGGGGGGAGGTGTGGGGGTGTTGGTGGTGTGGGGGAGGTGTTGGGTGGGGGGAGGTGTTGGGGGAGTGTTAGGGGTGGGGGGAGATGTTGGGCGAGGTGTTGGGTGGTGTTAGGGGTGGGGGATGTTAGGGGTGGGGGGGGAGGTATGGGGGAGTGGGGGGAGGTGTGTGGTGTTAGGAATGGGGGGGGAGGTGTTAGGGGTGGGAGGATGTGGGTGGTGTTAGGGGTGGGGGGGAGGTATGGAAGAGTGGGGGGAGGTGTGTGGTGTTAGGAATGGGGGGGAGGTGTATGCCATCTGTTGTCCCTGCGTATCTAAGCCAAACCAGTGTACGCCATCTGCTGTCCCTGCGTATCTAAGCCAATCCATTGTACGCCATCTGCTGTCCCTGCGTATCTAAGCCAATCCATTGTACGCCATCTGCTGTCCCTGCGTATCTAAGCCAATCCATTGTACGCCATCTGCTGTCCCTGCGTATCTAAGCCAATCCATTGTACGCCATCTGCTGTCCCTGCGTATCTAGGCCCACATTACTTAATACGTTGTGTGAATCTCTTTAGTTGAGGGGCGTTTTCAAGCTCAGAGCAGCCTGAGCGTAAATACGGCCCTGGTTGGGGTATCGCAAATCTGCATAAAGAGTGTTTTTTATTTTTATCTACATAGACACATGTGAGTTTGTTTTTTGTGTGACAAGATGTTCGCTTTAATGGTGCCATGAACGCATCATGTAATGTGCTGGGAATCTGAAAAAAAGTGGGGTGAAATGTGAAAAAATTTACTTGCACCGTGTTTGCGGTGTTTGTTTTTATGGTGTTTACTTTTTTGGTATAAGTGATGCATTATCTGTATTCTGCGTTGGTTGGGGGGCCCAGTTCACAGCTCTGCCCAGGGGCCCACAATGCTGTTAAGCCGGCTCGGCTGTAAAGTACTTCTCACAATAGAGGACAATGTTTAATTACAAAGGACTCGGAGGTGAACTGAAATAAGTTGAAATGAGATTTAACATCAATAAATTCAATGTTATGCACATGGGAAGGAAAAATCCATTCCATGATTACTTGTTGAATGGAAAAACGCTGGGTAAAAGTGACACAGAGAAGGACTTGGGAATCCTAGTGGACAGTAAACTTAATTGTAGCAGCCAGTGTCAGGCAGCAGCTGCCAAGGCAAATAGGATCATGGTGTGTATTAACCCTTTAATACACCATGACATTCCTGTATGTCATGGTGAAAAGCCCATTAATGCACCATGATGTCCAGGAACATCATGGAGATTGTGCGGGAAAAGGAGCTGTGCCAGCACGATCGCTGCAGGAGCCCAACAGGGATTGACATCCAGGCTCCTGCACTTGCCATCAGGAGTAGAGATAACTCCATTCCCGTTGGTTTAACCCCTTTGCTGCTACGAGTTTTCAGCTAAAATTGCAGATTATTGGAAAAAATATTTTTTTTTATTTTCACAGCCTACCGTTACAAAAATTTGTAAAACACCTGTGGGGTCGATATACTCACTGCAACCTTGGATATATTCCTTAAGGTGTGTAGGTCTCTTTAGGGGAGTTTGTTAGGTTTTCGCACCTTAGGGTGTCTGCAAACCTGGAATGGTGCCTACAATATATCCTAATGAAAATGAGACCCCAAAATCCCATAGGTGCTCTTCCTACTCTGAGGCTCGTAGTTGAGTCAAATAGCGCACTAGGGCCACATATTGGATATCTCTAAAAACAACAGAAATTGGGAAATCAATATTGAGTTGCATTTCCCTGTTACCACCTGAAAATCATTGAAAATCTGCAAGAAAAGCAAAATTTTTAAATTTCACCTCTTCTTTGTTTTAATTTCTATGAAACACCTAAAGGGTTAACAAACTTTATACTTGTTGTTTTTAAAACCTTTAGGGGTTCAGTTTCTTAGATGGAGTCATTTATGGAGGGTCTCTAAAATAAGGGCCCCTCAAAGTCACATCAGAACTGCACTGGTCCTTATAAAAATCTGTGTTAAAAATGTTCTTGAAAATGTTAAAATTTGCAAAATTTAAGAGCCCCCTAATGTCCTAAAAAAAATGAGATTGTTTAAAAAATGATGCCAACATAAAATAGCCTTACAGTATGGCAGATGTTCACTATTTATTAATATGTTGGGTATGACTATCTGTCTTACATACCGAAATTTTAAACTTTGAAAATGGCACATTTTTCAAGATTTTCACAATATTTTGATATTTTTCAGAAATAAACAAGAATTGTTTCGACAAAAATTAATTGTTAACTTAAAGTACAATGTGTCAAGAGAAAAAAATCTCAAATTCACATGAATAGGTAAAACCATTAAAGAATTATTCACAGATAAAGTGACATATGTCAGATTTGGCTTGGTCCTTAAAGGGGTTGTCTCGCTACAAAGAATAGCTTTCAAATTGTAGGGAACACAAAATAAAGACATTTTCCAAATATATTGCATTGTTCCTCTGTTTTCCCTAAAGAGATACAAGTGAATTTATTACCTCCATGGCTATTTCAGTTCCCTCAGTAACAGACCTGTAAACAAATCTCCCAGGGCTGTTTGTTCAATGAGATAACAGAGAGTGAGTCATCACACAGGTCAGCAGTGTCAGTCAGTGTCCTGTGCTGCCAGACAGTAAAAAGCTTGATTTATCTCAAGTAAACAGCTCTGTAATTAGGGCTTTTGTTTTGGGGATCAGATAAGAAGTCCTTCAAGTAGTTTGAGAAGCTAATCTAATCTAATTAGCATCTGAAAGCACGGAGCTTATGCTGTACAAGCATGGAGTTTATGCAAATTAGTCTGAACCAGGAAGTGACAGAGAATTTCTTTCATGCATTCTTTGAAACCCTGTGGGGAGACAACTCCTTTAAGTCCAAAACTGGCTTAGACCTTAAGATTTTGAAAGGGGCATAGATGCACAGGATGAGAACATCATTCCCCCATTATACTAGTCTCTGGTCAGACCACACATGGAATATTGTGTACAGTTTTTGGCACCAGTGCACAGGAAAGACATTGTAGAGCTTGAACAGGTTCAAAGGCGGCAACAAAAATAATAAAATGACTGGGTGGACTACAATACCCAGAAAGATGAGAAAGATCGGGGTGATTTAGTTTACAGAAAAGATGACTTTGGGGGAAATAATAAGATCTATTTATACCCAGGACTGTATCCAGAACAAGGGGGGATCCTTTATGTCTTGAGGAAAGAAAGTTTCTACATAAACATAGAAAGGGATTCTTTACTGTAAGAGCAGTAAGACTATGGAACTCTCTGCCAGAGGAACTTATGATGAATTCAATAATAAAATTCAAAAGGGGTCTGGATGCATTTCTGGAGTGCAATAATATAAGAAGTTATAGTGACTAGAATTCTGGAGAAGGGTCAGTGTTCCAGGGATTTATTTTAATTGACAGATTGGAGTTGGGGAGGAATTTTTTCCCTAAAATGAGGACAATTGGCTTCTACCTCATGTTTTTTTTTCCTTCCTCTGGATCAACACTATAGCACTATAGGCTGAACTGCATGGACCTTTGTCTTTTTCGGCCTTACAAACTTTGACTATCTGCTTATATGGAATTTCTATTGTAGTACTATGGAGAAACTGCTCAGTTTTCCTGACT
This sequence comes from Phyllomedusa bahiana, assembly GCA_025379985.1. Lineage (NCBI taxonomy): Eukaryota > Metazoa > Chordata > Amphibia > Anura > Hylidae > Phyllomedusa > Phyllomedusa bahiana. Next base: position 18,339 of record JAODAL010026915.1, read on the forward strand.
GCATCTCTTGGCCTCAATAAAAAAAATTCAAAGAAACTTCCAATGATATCAAACTGTAGTTTGTAGAAACTCCAGCATGCTTTAAAAGAAACGTGTTTCAATTTTATACAGCCCTTTCAAAACAAATTTGACATCTGGTCACAAGTAAAAAAAAAAAAAGATAAGAAAAAAATATGCATAACCCTTCTTTACAAAAGAAAAAAAACAAACAAAAAAAAATCCTAATGCTACCACGCCAATGCATATTTGTACAATGTACCCTTGAAAGCAGCTTCACAAAATATATAATATTCAAAATAATATTACAATGAAAATACATTCTGACCACGAGGTGGTGCATATCTGATAAAGACACAAAGAAACCAACATTTATAGGATATTATAAATATGCAAATTAGGTCAATTAATCAGGCTTATCCAGCTGTTCATTAAATAGTATTTTAAAATTTATTACATTTAACATGATATTATTACAGGTTTTGTGAACATAACATTGTATTTCTGAGATCTTTGTATTTGTGCTATATAATACAGTGATTACATTTATGTGTTGTTTTATATTGGTGCTGTGCATTCCCACTCTATTATTTCTGTATGTTTCTCAGCCAATACTCAAGGGTTAAATTCAGTTTTCATTTGCATAAACAGGATCACAATATGAATATTCAGTACGCGTCTTTGTATTAAGTGCCTTTAATCAGATTCCAGCTCAGTTGTATTGCTTTCAAAGCACCAACGAGAAATCCTGGATGCCAGGAGAGTAAACAAGGTATGATTTGCAATTTTTTAAAAATAAATATTTAGGTCAATAATTTATATATTTTGTGGAACATGCATACTCTTATGCCATTTTGTGTTTATTTCCTTTCAGTTTGCTTTCAGTGGTCAGGTGGATACATTCTTCTTCATTTGCATAAACATCAACTTCCAATGACTTATTCATAAGGGTTATTTTAAACATCAGGCTTCTAGTTTGGATGGCACTGTCATAGTATCATGTGATTGGTTGTGAACATTATGTTTTCATCACCACTAGAATTTACTTAGATGCTTAGAGTTTTGGATCCGATGTGGTTTTTTTTGTAATCAGAATTTTTTCTTCTATGAAGTAATTGTGTGACATTTTCGCTATTCTGGTGCACTTTGCTTTTGGGGAAAAAAATGGAGAGAAAAATGACAACAGCAACAATACATATTGCCTTGATTAAGCGTGTGTAAAGAAATAACAGGACAATTCCTAGCTGAATTTTTTGCCCTTCCCCCTACTTAGACTGCATAAACATGAGCTACATGCATAGTAGGAACCTGATATTTACTGTATATCTCCTACATACAATTCAGATCAGAGGAATTCTAGTCTATGGGCTGCAGCAAATGCGTCCACTATCAAGATCTCTTTTCAGTAGTCACATTTTAAATACATATTTACAATTTCAATCCATTATGGACAAAATAAAATAAATTTATTCTCTATAACTCTACCAGTCATTGAAGGGCATAGAGCACGCCCAAATATATCCTTATGTTTATAGGTTATGTATATGAGGTAATGCATGGGAACGTGTAAAACAAACTGACAGTGCATAGGTGCAGATGATGTGAATGATTATTTCCATTTTCATGGCAACATATTGTATTAAACAAGTTATTTCAGTTGTATAAAAGTGTAGATTTAATGTTATGCAGAGATGTTTTGGTATCTGCTACCAGAGGCCTATGATTATGCAAATCAATATATTCTTTTGCATCCATCTTTCATAAAGTTTTGTCTGTCTGTCTGTCTTTATATCACATTTATCTAGTCCTTGTAGGGATGCCACTGTTCTTAGTAATGATTACTTTTCAGTGTTAAATAAAGATAGCTTTAAGACTTTATGAGTTGATTTTTAAAACATATATGCTTCGTCTTCCTTCACACAGATTTATTATAGCTTTTTTTTTTAAAAAAAAAAGCAACAAAAACTTTGTTGAAAGATTTTTTAACATATAAAGACAGAAAAAATGTAAAGTCACGTAGTGCAGAACACTATAGTGCACCTGTTCTTAAAGCTTTTCCCTTCTCGGATTTGCATTACCACCCAATCACAGTTTTTCTTCGGTCGTTGCTCTCCTTCACAATTTAGGAAGCGATAAAATGTCCAAAATTCATCTGAAAGCTGTTACTAGGGGTATAATCACACGGCTTAATTGCGGGGCGTACAGAGGAGATGGAATCCATAGTTCTCTATGAGAACTGTGGATTACCGTAATGACTGGGACGGATTTCAGCCGTATTTCGCGCAAAATCCGTCCCAAGATAAGCCGTGTGAACATGGCCTTAGAGCGCAATACGCTCTTAACACATGGCGAAATGTGCCCCAAAATGAGCCGTGTGAACTTACCCTAATAGTTCCTAACCTCTTAATCAGGAAAACATGCTCATAAGATAAGGTAGCTAGGTCAGGAATATTAACACCAAAATTCACAATTATGAAACTTACACACGCAAAAATGTTGAAAAAACCCCCCATAAAAACAGACTCAAGAAAGTTTAGAATAGGCAATACTACGAGCAGAGTAAGTTATGCAGATTCCTTAGAAAATGTTACCTCTCCCAGGAGAATTTTTCCTAAAGCAAATACTAGTGTTTACTTAGATATTTTGTTTTCATACTTACTAAGTACGGTTCTAATCATATACTCCTAATCTGTCCCTCCTATTTGTAAGCACCTCTTCCTAACTTCTTTTTTAAGCTTTTTTGGCTTGTAAAAACAGTAACGCTTTTCAAGCATTTGGTTCCATGTATTTTTAGGTGGCTTTTTTATGTAGACAGTGGACCTAAGAATGCATGAAAAATTAAGTTAAGGCTAAAAAGAAAAAAATGCATTGCTTTTCGCAAACATCAGACTATAGCATAAAAAAGTAAAATAAAAAAAAAAGCAAAATGCCACAAGAATCCAATGTTTTTACCAAAAATGGTATGTGTCAAATCAATTTATGGGGCCATCAATAACAATTCAATGCCGTAAAATGTTGTCAAAGTTCTATTTATTACACAGCATGAATTATTTTTAAATCTTCACAGTATGTGTGTTATAGAGGAGGTTTAACATAATTTTTTTTTTAAAAAATGCTAAGAATCTACCTACTCTCTATGGTTAAATAATAAATTCAAATGATAAGAAATGTATTTACCATTTAGATGTTTTTCAGATATAATATACAAATCAAAGCAATAAGACAAAGAGGTAATATGCATATACTAATAACCTAAACGTTAGTGCAGTAACTATTACAGTTTATGCAGATTTCTTTACTGCCAAGATCTGATTTATATGCCAATGTTAATGTAGTGTAATGTAAATAAACCTGGGTAGATTTAATGAGTGTACTGTGCAATTAATCATAAGCCATTAAAGTCAGCAAAAGATGGAAACAGTCTATAATATTCTCAAGAACAGCACCTGTATGATTGAAACTGACACATAAAAATTGTCATCAATGAACTATTTATGTCAACTGTTTCTGTAGACAAATTATCTATTCCATTGCTGACTGTCAATTTTTAGCAATCGTTTTTAGGAAAACAAAAAATATGTATGTAAAATATTTTAAATGTGAACATTTTTATTATAACAAATTGTAGATTTATTTAGTAGATACTTGATTTGATATTTATACTAATCACTTTAAAAATTGAAATCAAATCACCATTACACCTCAATACTTTTTATATATGTATATAAAAGTAATAAATTTTCTACTGCTTCATACATTTTCACCTACACATTGTAAATACACAGCTAAGTCACTTTATTATGACTACTTTCTATTTTCCACATTAGTAGCACATTGCTCATAAAGGGAGTCATATACTGTGAGCTCTGTATAAAGGTAGCAAGAAAAAGAAAAGCCGATACGGGAGCGCACCATCGTGTATTACAGTGGCACACCAATGGTAATAAGAAAATGTTACTGTATCTGCTCACCTGGTGCCATTGTGCTGATGAAGGAGGCACAATTCTCTGTTAGGCGATATGCCGGTGGTTTACCGGTAAGGGCTTGCTGCTGGTTTTTCCACTATCCTGGTCCTTCAAGCGGAGGGAGTGAGGTGAAGATGAGTAAAATCAAGTAAAAAACCCGATAGTTGACCCACTAAAAAGCCAAAAAAGCTCGCGTTCCAAATTAGCGCAGAGACTCCATTGTTATAAGAAAAAGGTAAAAATACCGTATTTATTGGTCGAAGTTACGCGTTACATGTAAAATCACACTTCCTCAGATGAATTGGACAAATGGCTCATTGTGAATAAGCAACATGGAAACTTGATGTGAGAGTTAAACGCTGGATATAATGGTCTGACAGGGTGGATTAACACACTAGAGTTGAGGAGCTCACCACCAAAATGAATCAGGGAGCTATCAGATTTGTGTCTACAACAGTTCAGAGAACCCCACTGCATATGGGGCTCCAAAGCAGATGGATGGTCATTGCACCTCTGCAAATAAAGTTGCATCTGCACGCAAGACTTCAAATGTCACAGCATTATTGGAATTGAACCGTCGCTGATGATTATACTTTCAACTTTATCAAGTGAAAGGACAGTGCCATATCAGATAAGAAACATCAGAGAACAAACAAAATGCAACCATTGTTGGAAGAGCACAAGATGGTGATGGCAGCATTACAGTCTGCGGTACATTTTCATGGCAATCTCTAGGCCCGCAAGTCAGCATAAATTGGCAGCTCGTCACTTCATGCGCTTAATCCATACTGCATATAACTAGGGCTCCTCTTACACCCCGCATCAATTCCACAGATAAACAACTATGCAGTGTACCATCAACAATTTATTCATCTTCAACAAGGTATCGTCATATACTACATTTGTCATAAAATACTTGCGTTTAACCGCATAGTCCCAGGATTAAGCGACCTTTAGAGCATACTACAGTATGTTGTAACAATACAGTATCTTCACATGGCGTGTAGAAGCAAACAGCAATCAGATATGCGGCCGGCACACCTCGAAACTCCTGAATCTGCTCGAAACACCTGAATCTGCTCGAAACACCTGAATCTGCTCAATACTACCATTTCTAATAGCTATCCTTAGGGCTGAGGGATTCTCACTCTACGGGAGGCCCACTTATCAGGTGGAAGGTAATGTCAACTGATTTGGGTATGAATTCATCCTTGAAGATCACGTACATGCTGATTGTCTGCCCAGGAGCGGATGGAATCTTCCAGCAAGACAAGGTGACATATAGCAAAAATCAAAGAACATAAATACTTCCATATATCAGTGAACCCCCATAGTAGTAATGGAGAGCAGAAATCCACCAACTTCTTGTTTCCTACAATGATGAACAATGTTCTAGCACATGAGTGCTCCTCCTAAAACTCTGGACCCCACAACAGCCTTTACAGCTGCTATAGCTATAGTTATGCCCATGACTTTGCCTTATAATGTTGTAAAGATGGCCCTTGTCCTAAGCACACAAGTAGTGTGGGCCCATTCATCAACAGTAAGGTGACCTAATTTCAGACCAGGTCTCCATACTTTTCAGGGCATTCAAGTCCAAGCTAGAATTACAATAGCGTGTATATTGAACATACATGCCCTGAAAAGTTTGGGGTCCTGTTTAAGGCACAAAGGGGTGAGGAAGGGTCTGTAAGTGTAGGTTTCTGTCTGAACTGAGGTCACTTTGCTGCAGGTGGGTGGACCCACACAATTTGACCAAAACATGTTCTAAGATCTGTGCTAAGATCTTCAGATTTTCATGTGTAATTTATGAAGCACTAATGCAATTCCACATTGTTTGAAGGTGCTGACTACTTTTTTATTTTTTGGACTGTCACTTAAAGCGGCAACAAGAGTAGGTATGGCATAGAAAACTGGCAGAGGGGGATAGGTGCAAAATTGGTGCAATATTATTTGGAGCCTAAATGTTTATTTTTTTCATTGACACCCCCCTTTAAGAGGTTATCCAACCTTTAAAACTATTACAGACCCAGCAAATGTCATAGCATAACAAAAGAAATAGTACTCTCTTTTCCAATTGCCGGACAATCAGTGTCGAAGCTCCAGTAGGCCTTCTGTTCTTTGTTTACTTGCAGTCGGCATGCGAGTGTTGTAGGCAATCAGAAGGCTTGACGGTCATTTATAGTACCATTGGTATCGCAGCTCAGCAATGGAAGCTATGATACCCATGGCATGCCACATTGCCATTGAGGTCACTGTTTGGTAACAGCAGTCATGTTTGATACACCTGCAAAGTTTTTACCCTAGGTTTTTAATTTATAGTACAGCAATTGACCACGAAGATCGCTGACTGGCTATAGAGGTCAGTAGGCAGCTGTTTGTATACTAAGAACAAAGCAATGCTGGAGTTTATATATTGGATTGCTGGGAAATTGGATAGATGCATAGAGTATGGTTGCTTTTGTTAGGCTGGATAACCTCTTTAAAACTGTGTTGTTCTAGAGCTGCAACTACATTAGTTGACTACTTACAATAATTGTACCACCATAAAAGATTGATTTGCAATGGAAATTACTTTTCAGACACATCTGAATGTGGAATCTCAATCTAGCTCCATCCTACTACTGTACTGATTCAGCAATGATATATTTAGCAACATGAAGCAAAAAAATTTGGCCTAGAGAATTTTTAACTTATTCAACCATAGATAATCTGGATTGCTGGAAGAGATTTGTTGATGAAAAGTGAGAAGAAATTCAACAGATGATCGCAGTCCATTAGCTGTAGTGGAACAGAGTGTGCAATGCTCTGGTTTAGAAGAGGAGGCAAATATTATTAACATAATAAATGAAGTGTGGCGGCATTCTTAGACTGATCAAAACCCTGAGGTTCCGTTTATAGAAATATTTATGATTTGAATGATTATTATACGGCGGCTTTCTGGCCAGGAGCACAGCAGGCTACATTATGTGAAATCTCTGTTTAATCTTGATTTACGTGATTTCAAAGGAGAAATGATGTGTCCGTGGATCATTGATATTGCTGGTTTCCTAATGGCATTGTAGTTTTGCAGGACATCAATATTATTTCTTTGTAAGTTTTACTATGACAGTATAATGGAAACATGACGTTTGATGTATGACGTTTGATGCTCATAAATATTGTATTTTTTGTTCAATTTTAAAAAATTCTAATGCACTTTTATATGATTTCTTTCCTTTATTGGAAACAACACAATTTTAATTTTGCACTATATTGTTTTTCCTGTAAGCTTCTAGATATCTAGCTTTTGGGCCACAATTTAAGAGCTGTACCAGTCTCTCACCAGTCACTCTCATCAAGACTTTTTGGTTACCGGTATGGCTTTGTTTTATCACATTTGAACACTACATTTGGTGGATGTATCAGCAAGTATCCACAGAGCTCCCTTGACCTGTTGTATGGAAAAAAAAATTTGTCTTTTTGGATTACAGAGAGAGTGTCATACTTTTTTTTTTTAAATGTACTATGTGGAATAGCATGTTTACACCAGAGAGGAGAGTATCACATAAGATATAACTTTTAATCAATTATTTAAAATAGTTATAGTAAACTGTGCGCAATAATAGAAAAAAGGAAAAAAGTAGTAGAGTTGTATTACACCATTCTAATAAATAGTTGCAGGATAAATATACAAATAAAGTAATAAGTATATCCTGTCCTTGTATTACCCTACCAACATGTCTATTATACCCTAATGGCCTATACATGAGTTAAATATCCCGATAAGGACAACCCCGTCAGGAAGCCTATTCCTATTAACTCTGGATCCTAGATAGCTCTAATTTAAAGGTGTTTTCTCACTACAATGATTAGCTTTTAACATGTAGGGACTGGTAATTGAAGACTTTTTCTACATACATTGCTATGTTGATTTTTCAATGGTCAGGAGATGAAGAAGATTTTATCTCCTTTTAGAACACACAAGTTTCTCTGGTTATGACCATCTCTCTTCCCGCCTCTCCCTGCTCTCTTTTATCTCCTATTGCTGTTGTTACTAACTCGCTCCATCCATTTTGAGTCACTTCCTGTAGAGTTTTATCTCTAGTAATGGACTTTGAAAGCTTCTAATTTAGTGAAGTAAACACTCTTTAGAGCTCTGAAGCCTGAGTACTACACTTTATAAATATCTTGCACTCATGTCAGTATAACAGGAATAGGTAGGAACTGCAGAGCTGATATGTTAATCCCTTCTGTGGATCCGCCCACAGACTGACCAGGAGGTGTGAGTCTGAAGCTGGCTGTGGCCCTGTGAAACTGCATGGTGAGAAAAGAGGTCCAGGTTAAAATTAATTGTCCTAAAATGTTTTAATTCTAACACAAAGCACACAGAAGCTTACGCATTTCAGGCAGCATGTGCCTTTAATCATAGCTTAAAGGGGTTTTGCCACCATGTAATGTTGACGTGGGAACCTCCAAAATGGGTATTTAATCAGTTTTCTAAATATATGTGATTAAAAAAAGTGAAAACTCTGAGAGCTACAGCATTTCTCAATCCCCCTTGGTTACCACAAAGCTTCCCCTAGTCATGACCCAGGAGCTGAAAGGCCGCGCTTGTGTGAATCACTTCTTATCTGATGACAGGCAAAATGAATGGTCTTTTAAGGCACCGGGTAGCAATATGTTTTCTTTTGTATACAGAATAACTAGCTGTAATGTTATTAGATCCCTGCTTTATCTGATGAAGAAGCTTTCAAGCTGCTGTGCAGAATAGGTGTTCTCTTTTGTATACAGAATTCACAAGTTATAGTTTGATTATTTGAGTGAACATGTCACAGATCCCCTTTATGCAGCTCTGTGCTCTGCGTGTGTGTCTGGGGTTTCGTCCTGCATGTATTTGTTTACATTACAAAAGCTTCTTAGCAGATAAGGTTTCTTTCCCGACAGTGCAGGTATGGCCTGTGCTTTCGTATTGAATCCACGTTGAACTTTTTTATTCACTTAAGTTTTGAGACGCTCCCTTGGTTCCCCACTCCCCCCCACCCTCTCTCTCTCTCCCCCGCACTTCATGACTCAGCGTGATTTTTTGACATTCTGCCGGGCTAAGCTGAAAGGTAAGAATCTTTGTTTCGGCAAATCCCCCCAAAAATTTAAAAAGAGGCACCCAGTAAACCTTTTTTAAAAAAATAATTAACCAACCAATAAAACTGGGGCATAAAAAAAAATCCTGCCCTAAAAACGATAACTGATAAAAAAAACCTTTACATGAATTCCACATTTACAGTAATGTGGGCACCAAATCTTACATTTTTTAAAACCCCCCAAAAGGGGAAAAGGGTTTTTTTTTAAAAAAACAAAAATATCCAAAAACCCTCTCCCCAGGGATTTTTTGCAAGGGTCTCCCCCACCCTCTTCGGGGAAATAGTAATCCTTTCTATACCTAAGATAGAAGGAGATGCAGTGCTACAATTGTGAACCTGAGTGCAGTGAGCAGAAACCACAGATACCATAAAGTACTACAAGAAGGATACAAATGTGTAGGCAACATCTTATCTCCTTCCCTTCTTCTGTCAATGTCTGCCCTGACATGGTTAACTTTTCCTGGTTTTTTTTAAATTGTGCCACTTTCCTTTAGTCGGGCTTAATTATTTACTTTTGCTAAAAAAATTTTTGCATCTTCGTTACAACAAGTGACATAAAAGGCTCTTTCTTTAATTTTGCAACCCCCCCAAAATTCGTGGTTAAAAAACATAAAAATCTGCAGATTACAAGACTTTTTTGGCCCCACACTTCTGTCTTTTTAAGGGGCCCTGGGGTTCGTGGGGGAAAATTTCGATGCAAATTTTTCCTGTTTTCCCCATCTAGCCCGGGTTGGGTTTCTGCTCATTTGTCTCGGGTTCAAAATTTTGTACACTGCACTCCTTCTGTTTTAGGTATAAAAAGAATTACTTTTCCCAAAAAGAAGGTGGAGACCGTCGCAGAAACCCCCACAGCCCAAAGGGCTTTTTGGGAAATTTTTTTGCAAAACCCTACACCCCAAAATTTGGTTTTAAAATAAATGTAAAAATTTTGGTGTTACATTACTGATAATGATAAATTTAAAGTAGGGAATTTTTTTTTTTCAGAAAGGTTTTAAATCATGGGTTTTTTGTATCCTAAAATTTTTTTGGGCCCCATTTTTTTTTAAACATTCCACTGACATTTGTCAATCATGCTATCATTAAGGGCACATGCTGTCTAAAACGCGTAAGCTTCTGTGTGTTTGTTCTCCTTTAATGTCTTAGATGTGGAAATGGGTATTTCGTTTTTCTGAGGAAACTGGATTTTTTCCATTGTATCCTGTTTTTAACAATAGGAACATGTAGGTGATGAATTCCACTGTACACTTATACAGGGATATACTGTATACTGTAGGCTTCTACTAGAGTGGATGTCATGAAATACCCCCACCATATGTTTTTGATGGGAATGCTCGGGGCCTAGTACGAACGTGGGAAAGAAAGTGGATTGTATAATTTTTCCCAAAAAAAATGGCCCTGTGGTGTTTTGTTTTAAGATTTTTTGGGCTGATTACAGAGATTTTAAAAACATCTGAAAGAAATTGATGGGGTTTTTTAGCTTAAAAATTTGCTCAGGTTCAAAACAGTTTATCGGTTGTCCATTAATTGAAAAACATGTTTAAAAATAGATAACAAATCCTTATTTCCAGCACCAACTCTTTATGCAGTGGTTAGCTGCAGGATCATGGGGACTGGGGGGACTCATTAATTTTTTTAAGCCCCTCAACCTGCACAACCTGTTTTAAACTATTATACAACCCCCTCAAAGGGTTTGTTTTCTAGAACTGTTTTAATTTTAACTGGGAAACTGCGTTACCCTTTCAATTTTCCACACTTTTGGGTTTTTTTGATACCCTCTCTGTCCAGCTTCTTCTGTGCTCCATATGTCAGCATTTAAGTGCTTGGCCTCTTTTTTTTCCCCCTTAGGGTAAGGGGCCCCTCAAAAGATAAAATTTATTGAATCCTGCTGTTAGAATCCCTGTAATCTTTCAAAAGGGTTTTTCCCAAAAAGTAATTTTTCCCTGCTTAAACCCTTTATCCCCCCCCCCTGGGGTTTTTCCCTTTTTACCCCTGTAAAAAAACCCTTGGGGTACTCTTGGGGAAATTTTGTTTGATGTTCCCAAACCTTTTTGAAATTTGTTTGCTAGAACCCCCCCCCCCCCTTACACATGCGGTTTTGGGTTTTTTTTCTAATGAAACTCCAAGCGAATACTTTTCCCCCTTTTACCTTTGTAAAAATATTTAAAATTTAATTTTTTGAAAAAAATTTTTTAAATTATTTTTTGGCGAAAAAAAGGGGCAATTTGTCGCCGCCCAAAATTTAGAAACAAATTGTCTGCGATGAGTAAACCCGCAACACAAGGACACTGAAAAGCACTATAAAGGGTTTGAAACAAAAGAACATTTTGGGCCCTTAAGGCCCAAAACCCAAAATAACATAGCTTAATTTAAAATCTACATTGGAAAATTAAAAATTTTTTTTTTAAAAGGCCCCTTTTTTAAAATTTCTAAATTTTTCCCCAAAAATTTAGTAAGCCCTGCAAGTTGGTTTTTAAATTTGTTTTTGATGACATTCTAAATATCCCGAAGCAAAAAAAATTGAGCAGGGGAAACAGGTCCCAAAATGGGGTCCCTTTTTTAGACCCCAAACTTGGGAACCAACTATAGTAAAAATGTTTTGGAGGGATGAGGGTTTTGGGGATGTGGATTTTTGGTCATTTTTTTACTTGCAGTTTACAGTCAAAAGAGTCCCATTTTTTAATTTTGGGTTTTGAAAACGGGTTTCCCTGTTAAAAAACCCCAGCAAAAGTTTTTGGATGCTTTTTTTCATAAGGTTTTTTAGCCATCCCCCCCTTGAAAATTTATAGTTTTTTTGCCACACATTTTCCGTGGAATACAAAACCAAAAAAATTTTCCCTTTTTTCTAATTTTTTTTTTTCGGTGAAAAAAACCCACCACCAAAATTTCGTTTTGGAAAAAATAACACATATTTTTTTTAATTTAGGGCAATGGAAAGGTGTACTTTTTTGGTTTTTGATGAGTACCCCAATATACTTTGAGTCAACCTCGGCGCCCGGGGCCCCTGCATGGCCCCCGGGGACTAGCGGCGATCCCTTTTACGTATGCGCTCCCCCTTGGGTGCATGCAAACTTTCACTTAGTCACCCCGTCACATCTGGGCAAAGGGAAACCAGCAAAAGGGGGGCGTTCAAATTTTTCACCCCGCCCGCCTGCTTTTAAGACATCTTAAAAACCCCCTTTTTTCCGGGGGAAGGGAAAATGGAGCGCCTCGGAGGCAGGGGGAGAGGGGAGTACTTGGGATTTTTTTAATTTTTTTAAAAAAAACCCCGCCCCAAAAAAACCCGCCCCAAATTGGGGCATAAACCGCCCCATAACCCCCGTATGGGGGAACAATTTTAAACCCGCCTATGAGGGACAATACCGCCTATACCGCCTAAGAGGGGACAAATACCCTGACTATAAAAACCCGCCCCAAGGGGGACATTTAAAATTTCCCATAATCTGCCTATAACTGCCTCTGGGGACATTAAACTGCCTATATCTGCCTATATGGGGTAATTATACAACCTATACCTGCCTATGGGGGACATATACCTGCCTATGGGTGCATTAAACTTCCTATACCTGTCTATGTAATTTTATTGGTATCCATTTTTATTTTTTATTTTTGAAATTTACCAGTAGCCGCTGCATTTTCCACCCTAGGCTTATACTCGAGTCAATAAGTTTTTCCAGTTTTTTCAGCTTATATTTGGGTTGGCTTATACTCAAGTATATACAGTTTTTCAAGTCAGAATCCACATGGATTCCAGCTTGAAATACGCGTTGTACAGACATAGCCTAATTCTAGTCCCAATGTCCTGTTTCAGGCATGGCTCTCCTGGACCACTATGTACATGCCCATGTGTTGACTCTTATCTCCTAAAGGGCCAGTACACACCACTTCAATGAACATTTCTTTCCGTTTTCTTAAGGATCCAATCCCTGCTGTCCTGTGTTTGACTAGTAAGGTCAATTTGGTTCTCTACTGTTAAAAGATGTGTTATTTGATTGCTATCCTTGGTGGTTTGACATGTCTTGTTTACTGACCATGTCCTACTGTTTTTTGCCTGTCCTAACTTTATGCTTCAATTACATGCCTTGAAAACTCTGAAAGCCCTGTTCTTTTAGATGTGTACCCTGAAATTCCCTTTGGGAAATTCCACACCTCCTTGCAGAGAGTAAGGGTAAATGATTACACAATTCCTCACACTCTACACTCCAACTTAGCCCAATGCCCATTCTGTAGCAACATGTACTTGTACCACTTTTGGTAGAAATTGCCCTAAAAACCACAGAACTTAATGATAGGAAGAAAACAGAACTGACGTACCCCCTAAAACTGAAATATATTCAAATAAGCATAAGAGCTAGGACTCTGAACAACCCATTGAAGCATGCTTTAGAATGACTACAGAATGGCAGAAAAGAAACATTGTGTAGAGGATCCTCTAGGCATCTTTTATATATGCTTTGCTTGGTACATAATAGGTGCTACATGGCTAAATGGTACTGGATATTTAAATATACCGATCAGTTAGAACATTAAAAACACCCACCTAATCTAGTAATGGTCCCACCCATGCCACAAAAGTAGCTCTGACCCACTGAGAAATGGACTACACAAGTGTCCTTTGGTATTTGGCACATAGCAGTAGATCCTTGAAGTTCTTTAACTTGCGAGATGGAGCCTCCATAGATTTAACTTTTGTTTCCAGTACAATTAAAATCTGGGGAATCTGAACCTTCATGATTCTCCACCCATTCCAGAATGTTTTCTTTTTATAATGTGACAGCACCAGGGGCATAACTAGAGAAGCCTGTGCCCCATAGCAAGCTTTTGGATAGGCAGCCCACCTCCTCGACCACGAACATTTACCAGGACCTCTTACATCATGCAATTAATAGATAATATAAGGAGTGAACACCTCACCATAAATTTCACCATCATACCGCTACCAGACAAATCCCACTATACACACATTAAAATTACCAATAGCGCTACTACATAGGAACCTGATTAAACCGCCATAACTATACCGCTATATAATAACCATATAGTGGTAGACACCAGTGTACACAGGCTCTGCAGACAAATAAGTGATTACAGTGCAGTTACATGTTGTAACTCACAAGTGATGTTTCTCTGATGAGTCGTTGACTGTCTCTTTTGTTCTGCATCCGGTCCAGACCGTCATGACGACTTCTCCTGGCCACTACTCGTCCCTGCAGATTTAGACACAAAAGGCGACACGTATGAAGATCGGCACCCGTTTTCAATTTTTTTCCGTGAAAACTGCGCCTGATTTATGTTGGCGCCCGAATTGCCCTCATAAATGTGGAGTAAAGTTCCCTGTGCCTCGCCTGTGTGTGAGGCAAGGTGCGGAACTTAGGCGCATAAGGAATGCGCCTAACACGTATTAAGTTTAGAGACAGGCTGGAAATCAGCGAAAAATCATTAAGCATGTTAGTGAAGAGAAAAAAATTATTTTTGCTTCTTTCACCTTGTATTTTATTTAGTATATACAGCAAGAGCCAGCACAGCACACGTCTTGCTGGGACCTGTGGTCCTCCAAGCAGGATTTCCATGTTCCCAGGGCTTAGTTGGGTTGTATTTACGTCCGCAAATACATCCGTATTTTCCATTGGTATCAATTCTAAGCTAATTGTGCGTTATTTTAGCCTGATTTGGTGTTGTATTTACGTCCGTAAATACGTCTGTAAATACGACGCCAACTAAGCCCGGGTAAAAACATAGAAATCCTGCTTAGAGGACCACAGGTCCCAGCAAGACATGTGCTGTGCTGGCTCTTGCTGTATATACTAAATAAAATACAAGGTGAAAGAAGCAAAAATACATTTTAAATTTTTGCTATTAAAAAAGACAAAAATTAACAGTAACAGTGCAACATCAGCACTGGCTTATTTATTGTAAAATTAGTTTAATTTTCTCCATATTTTTAAGACCCTTTATAGCTGATATTTCTTTCTTTTGAGATCTTATATATACAGGCAGTCCCCGGGTTACATACGGGATGGGGACTGTAGGTTTGTTAAGTTGAAATTGTATGTAAGTCGGAACATGTATATTTATTAAATGCAATTCCTTTTTTTTTAGTTTTGCATACTGCAGGGAACAGTTTTTACATTTGTTTTGCTATCTGTGGCCTTTTTTAGAAGATTTCACCTAACGTTCTGTATCTCATGTGCAGCTGTGGCATGCTGGCACTTGGTTATCATGGGGCGTGACTTAGGCCATGTTCACACGGCTTAAAATGGGCCGTATTTTGGTCCGTAATTATGCGCCAGAGTGCGACTATTACGGGCCGAAAACGGCCCATTCATTACGGTAATTCACAGTTCTCATAGAGAACTATGGATTACGTCTCCTCTCCCCACCGGGCGGGGAGATAATTGACATGTGAATTACTAGCCGCAAATACGCGCCGCTAGCAATTCAAGTCTATGGGCCGGCGAAGTGCCGGCCCCCTGCTCAGTCTCCCGCTCCCGCCCCGCCCCGGTCACACGGTGTATTTGCAGGGTGTAATTACACCCTGCAAATACACCGTGTGAACCTAGCCTTAGTGTTAAATTTCAGCCACGCCCCATAAGTCTCCGTTTGTAACTAGGGGACATGTGTAAGTCGGAACGATGTAAGTAGGGGACTGCCTGTATTTCCTTTAATTTTAAATGATCAACTTTTTCAATACATTGAAATCGATTTTATACAACTTTGATATTTATCTTTATTCATTAATTAATTTTATAGACAACTCTTATTTATTATTGTACTGTTGTAACTGTGCACATTTTGCCCCATTACAATAAATTCTAGCTCCACTTCGCCTCCTCCAGCTCAGGTAGACCACATTGAACAAGGTCTGCCTGTCGGAGCTGTAATGCGCCTCACTTTGCCGACCGGCATTCCTACATGCGTCAGAGAATTCGAATCTGGTGCCTCCCGCCCCATAAGGCCCACAGCGCGCCCACAGCACGCTCCTTCATGTTAGGCGCATTCCAAAGTGGCGAAGCTTGCACCTAACATCGCATTTGAGCGTCCGACAGCGGAGTCGGCACAGTGAGGCGCAGTATACGCCTGAAAACAGGTGGAAAGCCCAATCTTACATATCGCCCAAATATCTTAGAATCCTCACTTTTCCATCACCTCTCTCCCTGCCCCCCACTTCTGTACAAACTTCCCATGGGTGGGAGAGTGGGTACAGGCCATAGCTTAGAGGCCCAGTCTCCTGGAGGGGAGGAACAGAAGAGTCACCCCCTGGCGATTTTATTACAGCTATGGCCTGTACCCCTCAGAATCATATTACCAGGTAGACCCCCATTAAGTAGGTTGGTAGGCCCTTAAGGTCTCAATTAGGCAGGTAGGTTACAGGTAGATAGTTAGATTGGCCTTAGGTAGTCAGTAGTTAGGCCTCAATTAGGTAGGGAGCCCCCAGGTAGATATGTAGGCTGTAGGTAGACCCCAGGTAGTTAAGTACGCAGGCCACAGGTAGGTTGTAGGTAGGCTACAGGTAGGTAGGTAGATTGGCTCTAGGCAGGGAGCCCCCAGTTGGCTAAGTAGGCTATTGCTAGGCCCCTAGTAGCTAAATAGGCAGTAGGTGGACCACAGGTAACTAAGTAGACAAGCTATAGGTGGGGCCCACATAGGTACATAGGCTATGGGTAGGGCCCACACAGGTAGGCAAATAGGCTATAGGGGGCTCCAAATAGGCAGGCTGTAAGGGCCATATAGGTAGGCAGACAGGCTTTAGGTAAGCTATAAGGGCAATATAGGTAGGCATAGTATAGGGGCCATATAGGTAGGCCGGCATAGTTTAGGTAGGCTATAGTGGCCATATAGATCGGCTGAGTTTATGTTCCATATAGTTAGGCAGTCTTGCTTTAGATAGGTTATAGGGGCTATAGAGGTAGGCAGGCAGGCTTTAGGTAGGCTATAGGGGCTATATAGGTAGGCAGAGTATAGGGGCCAGAAAGGTAGGCATGAAGGTATTAGTTAGGCTATAGGGGCAATATAGGTAGGCAGGCAGGCTTTAGGTAGGCTATAGGAGCCATATAGGTAGGCAGACAGGGTTTAAGTAGGCTATAGGGACCATACAGGTAAGCAGAGCGTAGGGGCCATTTAGGTGGTAGGCAGGGTTTAGGTAGCTATAGGGGCCATATAGGTAGGCAGGCAGGGGTTAGGTAGGCTATAGGGGGTCATATAGGCAGGCATGGTTTAGGTAGGCTACAGGAAACATATAGGTAGACAGGCAGGGTTGCCAGGACAACCCAGGGGTCAGACAATGACCTATGGGTAGTCTATGATGTCATCCTACCATGTTCAGTCCAGGGGTGGAGTTTGACAGGATGATTGACAGGTATAATACATTGCAGCATGTCTATGCTGCAGTATATTATGCCAACTGAGTTATACCAGCGATTTAATGATCGCTGAGTATAGTGCTATATTGTAACAAGTAAAAAAATAAATAAAAAGTAAAAGTGTAAAGAAATAAATACAGTAAAAAACACATACCACCCTTTATCTATTAGAAATGCCAATCACCCCCAAAAAATATCCGAAATACAAAAAAGTTTACCTATTTGATATCACCACCTGCGTAACGACCTATCTTATAAATCTGTTATGTTACTTTACCGGTACGGTAAATGCCACACACAAATAATAAAAAAACAATTGTAGAATTGTAATTTTTGTTTATCCAGCTGCACATAAAATGGAATAAAGAGAGATAAAAAAAGTCATTTAAACGCCAAAGTGGTACCAATGAAAACGGAAGTTTGTCCAGCAAATAAAAAGCCCTTACACAACTCTGTATATGGAAAAATAAAAAAGTTATGGCTATCAGAAGAGAGCGATACATAAATATTGTTTTACGTAATAAAAACATGTTTGTTTTTTAAACTGCTACAACATAAAAAAGATATTAATTGGGTATCGCCAAAATCATATTATCCAGCAGAGTAAAACTGAAATTTCATGAACACTGCACGGTGAGCGCTATAAAAATAAAAATAAAGGATTGCAGTATTTTTTTCATCCTGCCTTCCACATATGAATTCAAAGGCGATCAAAAAGTCATGTGTCCCCCAAAAATGATACCAATAAAATTGTTAACTCAATCCAGGAAAAACAAGCCCCTACACAGCTCTGTACACAGAAAAATAAAAAAAAGTTATGGCTCTCAGACTATGGCAATACAAAAATGTGTTTCTAAATAAAAGTGTTTTTATTGTGTAAAAGCAGTAAATGTAAAAAATAAAAAATACAAATTGGTTATCACTGTAATTGTATCGACCTGCTGAGTAAAGCAAGCATGTCATTTATACCACACAGTGACTGCTGTAAAAAAATTAAAAAAAAACACTACCAAGATTGCTCTATTTTGTTCATTCTGCCGCCAAAAGACCTTGATAAAAAGATATCAAAATGTCATATAAACCCCATCATGGCACCAATGAAAACGTCAACTGATCCTACTAAAAACAGGCCCATAATCAGCTCCATATACAAAAAAAATAAAAAAGTTATGGCTGTCACAATATGACACCATTAAAACGCAATTTTCTACAAACCCAGTTCTATTGTATAAAAGTAGCAAAACATAAAAAACTATATAAAATTGATATCATTGTAATTGTACCGACCCACCTATTAAAGTTATCCAGTCAATTATACCGCACGATGCACGCTGTAAAAATTAAACCCAAAAAACGATGGTGGAACTGCAGATGTTTGTTTTTTTATTTTCATGGCCCAAACTAAAAAAAAACGGTGGAACACCTGTGCACCCAAATTGCGCAATACATCCCTAGATGAGATCCCTGAGTGGTGTTGAATCCAAAATGTGGTGACTTCTGGAAGGTTACACCTGTTCTGGTACTTTGGGGGCTTTGCAAATGCAACATGGCCCCACCAAAATCTGCTTTCCAAAAACCAAATAGCGCTCCCTCCCTTGCACCCAAACAGCAATTTACACCCACGTGTAGGGTATTGCCGAACTTGAATGTAATAATGTAATACATTTTGGGGTGCTTTTTTCCATGATTCCTTGTAAAAATGAAATATTTTCAGATGAAACTGCAAATTATTGGTATAAAATAAAATTTGTTATTTTAACAGTATAATGTAAAAAAAAATTGTCTAACACCTGTGGGCTCAATATACTTACTACACCACTGGATACATTCCGTAAGGGATGTAGTTTTCCAAATTAGGTCTTGTTAGGGGAGTTTATTAATTTTTAGAACCTTAGGGTGTCTGCAAACCTGGACTGGTGACTAAAATATATCCTAATGAAAATGAGACCCCAAAATTCTGTAGATGCTCCTTCTACTATGATGCTCGTGGTCAAGCCAGATAGCGAACTAGGGCCACATATGGGTTATCTCTAAAATGGCAGAAACTGGGGAATCAATATTGAGTTGCATTTCCCTGTTATCATCTACCGTAGTCTTGTGAATAATGGGAAAAAATGGAAAATCTGCAAGAAAATCAAAATTTAGAAAATTTACTTCTTTGCTTTAATTTCTGTGAAACACCTAAAGGGTTAACAAACTTTAGAAGTGTTGTTTTGAACATCTTGAGGGGTGCAGTTTGTTACATGGAGTCATTTATAGGGGTGTCTAACATAAGGGTCTCTCAAAGCCAGGTCAGAACTGGACTGGTCCTTAAAAAAATCAGTGTAACAAAATTTCTTGAAAATGTTAATATTTGCTACAAAAATTAAGAGCCCCCTAATGTCCTAAAAAATATGAGATACAAAATACAAAAATGAATGGCTAACTGAAAGTACAATGTGTCACGAGAGAACAATCTCAAATTCACATGATTAGGTAAAACCAATAAAAAGTTATTCTCCGATAAAGTGACACATGTCAGATTTGAAAAAAAGAGCTTGGTCCTTAAGTCCAAAACAGGCTAAGGGTATGTTCAGATGGCGTTTTTTAATACGTTTTCGATCCCAAAAACGTATTCAAAAGCGCTGCATAAAGCGCATCCAGCACGCACCTAGAAGACATGTAGGAAGGAGGCGCTTAGAAGTGAATTGTCGAGTCTCATTTTCAGTGCAGAAAACATCTGATTGTATGAAAGTGGTTTTTGTGCGATTATAAATGGAGTCTAAAGTTTGACGCGCCTCGCCTATATGTTTGCTGCATTACGAAACTTAGGCGCATTAGTAATGCACCTAACATGTATGAAGGCTATAGATAGGCTGAAAATGAAAGTCATTAGAACAGCATGTCAGTGAATAGAAACCATATTACTGATCTTGCTTGGTGAACCACAGGTCCCAGCAAGACCTGTGGTGTGCTGGCTCTTGCTGTATGCAGAATAAAGGGTGAGAGCAGCAAACTTAAATTTCAAATTTAATGTAGTAAAAATTAAAAATTTTAAAATCTGAACAACATCAGTGGGTTATTTAAAACTATTTTTAGATTCTATTAAATTTAAATGCATTTTATAGGAGATATTTTTATATTTTTGGGATATTATATATTTTTATATGATAAATTTTTTTATTACATTTAAATAACTTAATTGTATATAGTGTGACAATTATCAGAAATTACTTTGTATTATTGTACTGGTGTAAGTTGATAAATAAGGGACATTTTTTGCCCTAATAGCAAATCTAGCTCCACTTCGACTCCTCAGGCTCAGGCAGACCACATTGAAATACACTCACCGGCCACTTTATTAGGTACACCATGCTAGTAACGGGTTGGACCCCCTTTTGCCTTCAGAACTGCCTCAATTCTTCGTGGCATAGATTCCACAAGGTGTTGCAACGATACTCAATTGGTACCAAGGGGCCCAAAGAGTGCCAAGAAAATATTCCCCACACCATGACACCACCACCACCAGCCTGAACCATTGATACAAGGCAGGATGGATCCATACTTTCATGTTGTTGACGCCAAATTCTGACCCTACCATCCGAATGTCGCAGCAGAAATCGAGACTCATCAGACCAGGCAACGTTTTTCCAATCTTCTACTGTCCAATTTCGATGAGCTTGGGCAAATTGGAGCCTCAGTTTTCCTGTTCTTAGCTGAAAGGAGTGGCACCCGGTGTGGTCTTCTGCTGCTGTAGCCCATCTGCCTCAAAGTTCGCCGTACTGTGCGTTCAGAGATGCTCTTCTGCCTACCTTGGTTGTAACGGGTGGCTATTTGAGTCACTGTTGCCTTTCTATCAGCTCGAACCAGTCTGCCCATTCTCCTTTGACCTCTGGCATCAACAAGGCATTTCCGCCCACAGGACTGTCGCTCACTGGATGTTTTTTCTTTTCGGACCATTCTCTGTAAACCCTAGAGATGGTTGTGCGTGAAGATCCCAGGAGATCAGCAGTTTCTGAAATACTCAGACCAGCCCTTCTGGCACCAACAACCATGCCACGTTCAAAGGCACTCAAATCACCTTTCTTCCCCATACTGATGCTCAGTTTGAACTGCAGGAGATTGTCTTGACCATGTCTACATGCCTAAATGCACTGAGTTGCCGCCATGTGATTGGCTGATTAGAAATTAAGTGTTAACGAGCAGTTGGACAGGTGTACCTAATAAAGAGGCCGGTGAGTGTAGTTCTGCCTGTTTGAGCAGTAATGCACCTAGTTTTGCAAAACCACATTCATATATGTGTCTAATATTGCGAGTGTGGTGCGACACCCCCCCAGAACACCCCCAAAACGCCCTCTTATGTTAGGCGTATTAGAAAGTGTCGAGTCTTACGAACAATGCGCCTAAGGATGCTTTCACGCGGTGCGTTTTTGGTGCGTTTTTGATGCGTTTTTTTGGATGCGTTTTTTGTGCAACAATGTATATCATTAATTGCTGTGTCTTTCTGCACAAAAAACGCATGCAAAAAACGCACTAAAAACGCACTGTGTGAAAGCACCCTAATACATACATTAGGTGCATTACACATTGTAGACTTAGGCACTTAGGTGCATTTGACACCAGAAAAGGGAGAAAAACCCAATCATACATTTAAGTCTCCCTTCAAAGTGTGCTGCATGTCTGGATGCGTTTTGGCTGCAGCAGAAACGCACCCTATAGTTTTAAATAGGGAGTCTGCTGCATCAAACGGATCAAGAATTGACATGTCTATTCTTTCAATGGATTCGAAAGGCACATCAGAAAGACGCATGTAAAACACGCATTGGTGAGCAGACATCTGAACGCTGATGCCTGTTTTACATTGAAAGCAATGTAAATCACACTGCTCATTGTTTGATGCATGTTTGGGTCCATTTTGGGTCCGAAACACGGATCCACACACGCATCTAAGAAACGCTTAGACCTTAAAGAGTTAAATAACAAAAAAAATGCATGTAGGACTGCACAGACCATTGAAGAACCTTGGATACACCTGTGCCAATTATAGGATGGTCCTCCTTCCCACTGTCATTATCCAGAAGAAGCAAATGTAGCCACAGCATTTATATTCAGTATTCCATCTTTTATCAGTCCAGTGACATACAGAGAAAAAAAGCAATGTTTTGACCTCTGGTTGCAGCTGAGTCTATTTAAGAAGCTGCCTGAAAAAGACCCCGGTGTAAGCAAGGGATGAAACATTGCTTTTTTCTCTGTATGTCACTGAACTAGTAGAATATGGAATACTGAATATGGCTGCTATGCCTACACTTGCTTCATTTCCCTTTAAACCAACCAGAAAACAGTGAATATGAGACATATTTAGTATCTCTGTAACATCAAGAACCCATACAATACAGTGAACATATTACTTAAAAGTTAAAGTACACTACATGCTTACAGCAAAAATCTGCATCGTGTCTGGTAGAAAACTAGACCTTATACAACGATGGAAACATAAACAGTATATATATGTATGTATATAGCCGTGTATATATGTATGTATATACCCGTATATATTAAAGCTCATATGGTTATGAATGTGGTAATGCAAACACAAGAACCCTATTCTGGCTACATCGAAAATGGTTCCATCAGCAAGAGGATTAACTTACAATCGGTCTGGATTTTTTTCTTTAGTAGAAATGACAGAAAATACATATTAAATATAAAGTACTCTGATACGGAACCAAAAAAATGCAGCATAAAGTGACAAAAATGTACATGATGATGTTGAGGCATAAGGGGGCCCACTTTGACTTGATTGCCCACGTGCCATATAAAATCTACATTCAATTTTTTTTAAACTATAAGGGAAGATGATAAAGTAAGTTTTTTACTTTATTATTTATTTTAACAGCAAAATTGGCACTAAAAAAAAGTTATTGTGTCACTTTTCCGTCACAGATGTTAATATATAGGTGATATAAAGTTTTGAGGTCATGTGTTTTTTTTTATTATTATTTTACATATTGTGCCCCTCATAAAGTCAGAAAAAGTCCTTTGGAGGATATTTTTACTTTTAAAAAAAAAAAAAAAAATTCCCTTGTATGTGGGACTGGTATATTAGGCCCAGTTACAGGGGAAATCCAGGGCAGAGTAGGGCTGATCTCGGTCTCTTGCAGCTATAGAGCCCTGGCAATCACATGGACACCTGCACTGGAAGAAGGAAGCCAAAAGGTTTCCTGCTCTTCTCTGTATGTAGTGCTTATTGTGGTCTACTTAAGTTGGTAAATGCCTTTTTTTATTATGTCTTTTAAACTGAGAGCATGACTAGACTGACTTTGAATTTTGAAATCTTTGTTCTCAAGTCAACCATAGGATAACATAGAATATTTGAGCAAAAAAGTTAACCACTTTACCACAGTACAAGACTGAGCATAGTATAGAGAACACCAAAGTTAAATGATCAAGAGTGCAGAAAGGAGCCAACTTTTCTGTGTGTCCCAAAAAGTCTACTTTCAATACTTTTTTTGCAAATACATTTCTATGCCTCCTTTGAGTTCACTTTAAATATGTAGAGACTTACAGAAAATGTATTATATTGAAAAATTGACAGCCTTGTGGGTGAGTTGAAAGCTGAAGCAAATATATGAAGAATTGGAGAGACATAGAGACGAGTGCAATGCAGAGAGCCTTATGATTAAGGATGTTGTCAATACATTCTGACAGTCAGCATGCTCTGGGATTTCAGATATTTCAAATACAGATGCTATCACACCAAAAAAAAATAAAAAATCAACAGAGATCTATTGACTCCATCTTCACATTCCCTTCTCCTCAGATTCGCTTTTCCACCTGTAAATATTTTAAGTGTGCATTTTAACAAAGAGATTGAGTTTGATCACAATCCAGAGACCCACAGATATTTTATTGTTAATACTACATATAAAGCATTAATATGTTGGGCTACTTTCAATTCAACAAATTGCAGTTAATTTACTATTGTTAATTTCCTTCAAATGCATAGGCACCTTCATCCAATGTTGCATAGGAGTGAAATTTTCATTAAAACTGCATGCATTTTTATTCTTGTGGACAAAGTTTGGACCTGAGCAGAAAATTAAATGTATATCGGTTCCTAAAACTGTTAGTTTGAAATGTGCAGAGTTATGTACCACGTATCTGTATGTCTACATGCAATATCAAGTACTGAAAAGACCAAAAATCTGGTATAACCTCTTAAGCACCAGGCTTGAAAATTCTTTATTGATCAGCTACATTTTTCAGTTTTTGCCTACCTGAGTTTTAACAGACAGAACTTTTTTTTATGTTTTCAGTGTCGCAGTTGTTTGAGGATTTGTTTTATGAAGCTGTATTTTTGGAAACGAAGTTTGAGTATACATATAAATTACTGAGTAACTTTTTTTTGCAGCGTAATTATAAAAAAGCATTTTTCTGCATTTGTTTTTTTAAACTATTTTTTACACCATCGACATTCCACATTAAATAACTGTTAAATGAATTCTACTGGCTATTACGGTTGTGTAGATACCTAACATGCGTAGGGTATTCGTTATGTGTAAAATATGCACAATAATTTTTTATTAAATATATATTTTTATTTTATAATTAATGTTTCACACGTTATGATTTTTTTAAATCTCATTAAGGGCTAACTAATTTTTACACTTAATACACCTGTATGCTCATAAATTACATTCTGTGACAATATGGCAACACACAGTGTGCCCTGACAGCAGGCTTGCTATACAAATAGCCCTAGGGCTACTCTAGGTTCCCATGGCTGACTGTACAGACATTCCCTAGGCTATATCGAGCATTTGGAATCTCAGTGACCCAATGGGGCAGAGGAACATGTAAGGGTTAAATGATAGGAATCGGAGGTTTCCTCCAGTCTGGACCGTGCACAGAGACAGCTCTTAAATACAGCTCCATTCCTAGCACAGTTGCGGTTCTGGGAGCCGCAAACCTCTTCTGAAGACAAGAACGGCTTTTGGTGTCGCTGCCAACAGAGAACACGCATCACCTTCTGACAAAAGACAATGAGTGGTCTTTAAAGGATTAAGGGTGTTTTCATGCACAGCTTTCTTTTTTTTTCTAAAAATGCCACTGAAATTTTTGATGCAGTTCTTTGATCTTAAGCCAGGCATGGATTTAAAGAGAAACCGTCACCTAGCTTATGCCCTCTTGCTGAGGACAGCACAAGCTAGTGACAGACATGCTGTTTCCAGTGCTGTGTCCCTTATTTATAAGATGCTGTAGTTGTTGAGTATTTAATGCTCAAATCTGCAGTTTTCAGCCAGAAAAGAGTCAGTCAGTTTTTGTAAAACCCCGCCCACCTGAGGCTAGCCCTGCCCACCTCAACTGATTAACCTATTACTTTGAATAGGTAGAAACATGTGAATAACTGTCAGTGGGCAGGGCTAGCCTTTGGTGGGTGGGGTTAACACCTGCTCATGAATAAGATTTGAGTATCAAATACTCTAAAACTGCAGCATCTTACAGAATAAGGGACACAGTGCTGGAAACAGCATGTTTGTCACTAGCTTGTGCTGCCCTCAGCAACGGGGTCATAATCTATGTGACAGGTTCCCTTTAAATGGAATGATAAATATAAAGAAGGATGTACACATCTTCCTGTGGAATCTACCGTACCTCTGGTTCCGAAAACTGAAGGGACAGACAAAAAATGTTGTGTGAACCCAACCGTCAGCTGGTAATATTAAATAAAGGAACAACTTATAGCTATATATATTGAAAAGTTATTACATCTTATACTCTATATATATATATATGATACTCCATATATGATGATTGCAGTTGTCCTTATATGTACTTCATAAATTAATAAGCCATAGTATTAATGCAGCACTTGATTTTCAAAAACACCACTTTTACTTTTCCTTATGTACTTTACAGCATACTTTTAAATCATGTATATCCTGCAAATTCTTATGTTTCAATTTTTGTGCATTTAGCATACATACAGTCAGTAGAGGTATGAAACCATCCCAATCTTTATAGCGAGCCGGACCTCTCCTGAAGCTGTTGGGGTTGTTCACATGGCGTTTTTGGATCAGATTTTGGATCTGTGTTGCAGTGTTGATCGGATCCTAAACAGATCCAACATGTGTCCAACACGCAGATGCCTTTTTGGATGCGTTTTGGCTGCAGAAAGATCGCACCCTATAGTGTTAAATAGGACTCCTGCTGTGTCCTTCGGACCAAGAATTGACAACTCAATCGGTTAAATAGGGAATATTGAATTATATCTGCTCTTCTTTTGTATTATAAATGGTTCTATTTTTATCCCCTTTCCTGTTTGATTTCTTCCCTATACTAATACTGTATAAATATATTCATTTTACTTTATATTTATCTTTTAGATAAAATGACGCTCCGCACCGACTGGGTAATTGCACCAATCACATTGGGACTCCAGCTTTCTGTTCTATTCATTTTCTTACTTAGCTCCTCGATTATTCCCCATTTTTGTCCCTAACTCTTATTTCCACTCCTCTATTAGCATCTATTTCTAATTATCATTTCCTTCACTTTACCTCCTTCTTTTGTTATACCACCTATCCAGTGTATTTTTATATTTTCACCATTCCTTACTGACTTTTACTAACTTTGATGTATACTGCGCCTTATACAAGCGCAGCATGACATCATATAGACGCAGGTCTCTTTCTTTCCCCTTCTATTAGTTTTACTGGGCACTGCCCCTCATGCGTGCGCAGTTCTCTCCGCTCCGGACCTTGCGCAGGCGTACTTCCTATCTTTCCACCTGCATTTCTCTCTGATTTTCTTGTCAGCCGGACGACTTCTGCGCATGCACGGGCGCCTTTATTAGGCGTTCCGCACTCCGGACAGTCGCCGGCTGTTTACCTGATCTCCGGACGTGTTTGTCCATGCTCTGATTTCTTAAGGTAATTACTTAACTTCTTCATTCCCTTATGGGGAGCTTTTTCCTGCCTTTACTTATTTTTTATTAATTTTATTATAGCCCTATCACGGCACCAGACCTTTACCTATGCAGATAGGCATAATTTCTAACCTATTGGCGGTATGTCTCTATTTCAATGCCTTGTAGGTGTAATTTTTTCTACACCTCTGTTACATTTTACATTTTCTCCTTATAGCTTTTTGCCCAAACTATTTGGCAGCACCCATTTAATTATATTCTACTACTCTC
Organism: Phyllomedusa bahiana; assembly: GCA_025379985.1. NCBI lineage: Eukaryota > Metazoa > Chordata > Amphibia > Anura > Hylidae > Phyllomedusa > Phyllomedusa bahiana. The sequence goes on from JAODAL010026915.1 coordinate 45,955, forward strand.
TAGGTAAGCCTCTTCCCTATAGATATACTCAGCTTTCTATTTATCATCCCACTCATAGCTTTCATGTATACTTTATTTGTTATCATTTCTTATCCTGTACTTCTCTCATCCCATTTATCTATCTTTTATCTTTGTTTGGCTCTTTTTCTTTTCCTTATTTTCGACTGTCCATTTTTTCCTTAGTGTTATTATAATTTTGACACATTATTTTATATTTACTTCACTTGATAAAGGCCCATGTAGCCGAAACGTCGTATTGTGTTTAGACATCTATTGCCATATTACAACTGTTAATCCACATTGTACTCGCAATACATAATTGTATATACATGTTTACTTGAGACTCTGTTTACTTGATACTCTGTATCTTTTGTACTAACTAAGTGCATTACTCGGACTTGTCGGTTATCCTTTTCTCGGCTATCTGTAGTCAATAACTACACCTTTAAAAGCAATCTTTTGGTGTGCGGTGGATTTATACGTTTATTGTTTGAGGACCTTATGGTCTATTCCACCTAATATAAAGCACCCATACTCTCATTACCTCCTTGGTGTGCAGAACCATTTACTTACACTAATTCTTGGATCGGATCTGAGAGACAGATCCGAAAAACGCACTGAGACACGCATTGGCGATCACTCGTGTGAACGCTGATGCGTGTTTCATGGTAAAAGCAATGTAAATCACATTGCTCAATGTTCTACATGTGTTTAGGTCTGTTTAGGGTCCGACAGACAGATCCAAACACGTATATAAAAACGTATGTTCACATGGACTCAACACGCCGTGTGAACATATCCGTTCTCTTTACATCTGAACACACCCGCAACATTTCGGGGGACTCACCCCCTTTCTCAAGTGTTGAGTTAGACAGTACTGATAAATGTGCCCCATAGTGCACAACCTAAACAACTGCCATACTACTAAAATCTGCATTTTATTTTGACATAACATACTGTGTATAAAAATACAATTTAACGATTTATATGCATCTTCATGCAACTTACAAAGGGTATGTGCAGATGGCATCTTGGATACAACCGAACCAGACTAATGACTTTAAAAACCTATTAAAATCAATGGGAGATTGTTCCTTTCCATTGTGGTTCCGTTTTTAGGGTGCTTTCACACGGTGCGTTTTTGGTGCGTTTTTGATGCGTTTTTTTTATGCATTTTTTGTGCAACTATGTATATCATTAATTGCTGTGTCTTTCTGCACAAAAAACGCATCCAAAAACACATCAAAAACGCACAAAAAACGCACCGTGTGAAAGCACCCTTCGTGTCTCAAGACAAAAAGGAACAACAGATTTCAGGTGTGAATCCACCCTAAGGGGCTGTTCACGCAGCGTTCTTGGATCCATTTTGGATCAGAAAATTGCATCCAAAAAAACGCTGCGTTGATCGGATCCTATACGGATCCAAAATGCAGCTGTGTGTTTGAATGCTTGTTTGATGCAGCAGAATCGCACCCTATAGTTTTAGATAGGGCTCCTGCTGTGTCTTTCAGACCAAGAATTGACATGTGTCAATTCTTGGAACGGATCCGAAAGACGCAGTGAGACCTGCATCGGCGATCACTCGTGTGAACGTGATGTATGTTTCATATTAAAAGCAATGTAAATTACATTGCTATTTATTAGATGCATGCTTGGATCCAAACACGTATCCAAAAACGTATGTTCACACGGTTTCGACACGCTGTGTGAACATGCCCTAACACTTTTTTTAGCAGGTCTGTCTACAAACTAAATATACCCTTTAAAAACTGTAAGCTGTTCATACATACATACAGCCAACAGCGATAATATTAAAACCTTGTGTCTACAATCATGTAGGGCCACCTTGTACATGTGAAATTAGTTTTGTCCCATTGAGGCATAAACTTCACAAGGCTTGTAAAGCACCAAGACATAGTAACAGTTTCTTCGGATTCTGTCAGTTCTGAGGTGAAACCTCCATGGATTGGATTTGATTTTCCATCCCACTAATGCTCAATTAAGTTAATTAAGTTTTGGTGATCTTGATCTTTAATATATTTTCCAGTGTTCATGTTGTGGGGGTGCCATATACAGAGTGAGAGCCCTTCATCTGTCAATTCCTTAGATGCTGCAGCTGCTTTTGACTGTGGCACCTAAAGGAATCCTAGCGATTGCATCAAATCTTCAAATATATCCACAGCACTCCGCAGATTTAGTGCAAAAGTGTTTAAGTCATACATGCCAACTCTCCTGTTTTTGTCGGGGGGGTCCCCCTAATGGAGGTCCCCCCCCGCCACCCCGGCAGAGTTGGCGAACCTCCCGCCGCCACTAGGCAGCGAGGGTGCTGTACTGGACCGCAGCGCCGGAGTAGCGTCAGGACTCTACTCTGGCGCCGCCGGGCCGTTCCTACAGGCGGGTGAAGCGGCCGCAGCGACCGCTCACCTCCCCGGCGAGTCTCACTGTGCAGGGAGGAGGCAGGAGGGATTGTTCCCCTCCTCCCCTTTTCCCCTGTATGTACAGCGCCCGGGGTGCGCTTTTACATACAGATCAGCGTCGCAGGGGGTGTGACGCGCGGCTGCACTCACTCTCCCTGCGACGCTGAGTCGGTCGGCCAGGAGATGTCCGGACATGGCCGCCCTGCAGGGAGCCTGGTGAGGTAAGTGGCATTTATTATTTTATTTTTATTAGCTAGAGGGGGGCTCTACCTGGCTACAAAGGGGGCTCTACCTGGCTACAATGGGGGCTCTACCTGGCTACAAAGGGGGCTCTGCCTGGCTACACTGGGGGGTCTACCTGACTATAAAGGGAACATCTACCTGGCTACAAAGGGGGCTCTACCTGCTACAGTGGGGGCTCTACCTGGCTATAAGAGAGCTCTACCTGGCTACAATGGGGGCTCTACCTGGCTAAAAATGGGGCATCTACCTGGCTACAAAGGGGGCTCTACCTGACTACAAAGGGGGTATCTACCTGGCTACAAAGGGGCTCTACCTGGCTAAAAAGGGGGCTCTACCTGGCTATTAGAGGGCTCTACCTGGCTACAAAGGGGGCTCTACCTGACTACAATGGGGGCTCTACCTGGCTACAAATCGGGCTCTAACTGACTACAATGGGGGCTCTACCTGGCTACAAAGGGGGCTCTACCTGACTACAATGGGGCTATAGCCTGGCTACAATGGGGGCTCTACCTGGCTACAATGGGGGCTCTACCTGGCAACAAAGGGAGCATCTACCTGGCAACAAAGGGAGCTCTACCTGGCTACAATGGGGGCTCTAACCTGGCTATAAGGGGGCTCTACCTGGCTATAAGGGGGCACTACCTGGCTACAAAGGGGGCTCTACCTGTCTACAAAGGGGGCTCTACCTGGCTACAAAGGGGGCTCTACCTGGCTACAAGGGGGCCTCTACCCAATGGGGCATCTACTTGGCTACAATGGGGGCTCTACCTGGCTACAAAGGGGCATCTACCTGCCTGTAAGGGGCACTACCTGGCTAGAGGGGAAATCTACCTGGCTTTCTTCCAAAGCCATTATGCAGTAAGGTGGAGTGCGTGTGGCACACCAACAAGATGGGCGTGTCCATGCAATTTTTTTTTACCGTGGCGCACTACGCGCAAAGCCCTCTTCAATCTCCTGCTTTTCCACTTTCAAAAGTTGGCAAGTATCGTTTAATTTATTGTACAAACAGACAGAAACTCCAATGTTATAGATGCATATGTAAGCAAAATAAGGCAAATCCAGACAAATTTCTGAACGTTTTCGGCCCAAAGGACTTCCTCTGAGAACGTCTGGTATAGGCGACAGGCAATCAAGATGGAGCTGGACTTTTGTATGAAATCTGCAGAGTGCTGTGGGTAGATTTGAAGATTTGAACAAAGGATTGGTTATCCTTTCATATGCACCCCAGGGATCTTCTCCATACTAAAGGAGGGTGGCATCCTTCTCTATCTAGCCCTTGCATCAAAAGCTTGGCTGTACACTACAGCTGGCTCCTGCTCTGGATAGCACAGGCACAACTTTCTGATGTCTAGTAGCCAAAAGACTTTCAAATGTTCCGGTGGAATCCAGTAGGACTTCCCTTTTTGTGGGAGTCTGCTGGAAGTTAATAGAGAGTTGGTAAGTCCGCAGTAAAGCAATTGCCATGTAATACCGCGTATCAAAAATTGCCGGCCAGAACAGACATTCACCCCTCCCCCTTATGCCACTGGTGTACATGTCAAACTAACATCAACATAAATGCAGTTCTATCATAGTACCGCAGGTATATAAAACATGACTTTTAATTAATCAGGCCCCAAAAAAGCTGAATATACATCAAAATAATGGTTCAAAGTACAAAAATAAAAATTATAGGTGACCATAGGGGAGATCATAGATGATTGCAACCACCTCAGTTAAACCTTAACCCAAAAAAGGAACCAAAGAAGAGGGAACACAAACAATATGCCCTAACCCCTCCTCAATGTTTTTTTATGCTCAAAAATATGTTGGTTCATCAGGGGATTAAGAAGAGATAATATTTTAGGCAGAGTAACAAATTGTTCATCCTCAGTTGTGGTAATAATATATATTTGACCACCAGGGAATGATAACCAGGCTCACAATGGAGTTACTCACGTAAACCCTGGTGCCCTGTTTATATTCATACAGCCAAGTTTTTTGCTCAGGGCATCACACTTCCTCCCCCAGCTTGCCCTCTTTCCTTACTACATCCTAGTGCCATCTGTTTTAGGTAATAATCTAAAAGGCTAACGGGAAAAAATGTACAACCCTGCAATGCCCTCGATTAGATGAAACATTAGAGGGCGCTGCAGAGTTCCAGCTCCTTTCCCATGATAGGTAACGCACAAGGCCTGGCTGTCAATATTATGAGATTCAAACCGTTTAAACATCGCTATCGCTCCATAGACTAATTGTCATGCTCATTTGCCAACACTATGTGCTTTTGGAAGTGGACAGGGGGCCACATTGGCACTGTGACCAATCTGCAACTATGCAGCCCACTAATAAAGCTGCTTTACACAGTTTGTGATCTGACATATTTTTGTCAGCCAGCATTAACTTTTCAACAACTTATGCGGTAGCAGCTGTTCTGTGGGATCAGACCAGACAGGCTAGCCTTCAATCACCACATACTGATGAGCCCTGACACCCATGTCAGGTCACCATGAAACCTTTCTTAAAAATCTTTTGTAGGTACTAACCACTGCAAATGGGGAAGAACCTTAATAACCATCACAAGGTGATCCTGGTTAGTTTCTCAGACCCTTATACTTGCTCATTTCACCTGATTTCATCAACCTACCCTCTTACCACCACAGGGATTTTTATTTATCTTGTGCTCGTTTTTTCCTCCACACCTTTCCAGAGCGATATTTTGTTTGTTTTTGGTTACAAAGAAGCAGGGGCGTTGCTAGAGTTCCTAAACATCCGTGGCGTCGGCCCGTTGTGTTTTTCTTCCGCCTCCCATTGTGAACTGCTGATGTTTGTTTACAGAGAAAAACCTTCTGTTCCTGTCACTAATTTTCTGCACATCCCACAACAGATCCCAGTCCCAACCTCCTCAGCAGTCCACTGTACAGTAAAAAACCTGAATGATAATTTTTACTTTCAGAACCTTCTCACCTTCATATGACAAACCGCCACAAACAGTCCACGCAAAATAATCGCACCGATACATGGAGCATATCTCCCCGACCAGTGATTGTGACGAAACACACTCCTACAAAAACCAAGACCCAAAACTATTACTACTTAAGGCTCAAATAATCCTGCCAGACCCTGACCGAACGCACCCCCACATGGACTACCACTTACACGGCTCTGATTACAATACCACTGCCATACAGGGCCAAATTAACACTAGTTGTATGTAACTCTGCAACATATAAGTGATTACCCTGCTTTACATTAGTAACTCACCGGAAACGTCTTTTCTGATCAGCGTCGTTCCTTTTTCCCCCTTTTCTTCCCATCCTTCACACCTTCATGCTGATTGTCCCGGCCCCAATATTTAAACCCTCACATTTCCCAACTCCTTAAATTTTTAGGTAAGCATCCCCTTATTTAGGTAAATAGGGGCACGAAGCATATAGGGGGCCCACAGCGGGTATTTTTGGGGCCACAGCGGGTATAGGGGGCCACGGCAGTATATGGGGGCCACACAGTATTGGGGCCTGGGCAGAATAAGGGCACGAGGCAGGTATATAAACACGGGGAAAAGGGGCCGGGGTATATGGGGCCCCACTTGGGGGGCACGATAGGGGGGGCACGGGCATATAGGGGGCCCACAGGCAGGAAAAAGGGAAAGGGGCATAAGGGGGGCCACAGGCGTATGGGGGGGCCCCTTGGGCAGTTATGGGGCCAAGGCTTATATGGGCCCCGGGGCAGTATATGGGGCCACAGCGGGTAATGGGCAAGGCATATATGGGGCACAGGCAGATATGGGGGCCCAAGCAGGTATAAAGGGCATGGGCATATGGGGGGCAATGGGGCAATATGGGGCCACACGGGTATAGGGGGCACAGGCAAAATATGGGGGAAAGGGCAGTATAAGGGGCAACACGGGTTAAAGGGGGCACAAACCCAAGGCAGGAATGGGGGCCCAGGAGGAAAAGGGGAACGGGCAAAATAGGGGCACGGGCATAAAAAAGGGCACAGGCAGATAGGGGGGCCACAGGCAGGATTATGGGGCCAGGAAATAATAGGGGCCACAGACGGGGATATGGGGGCCACGGCAGATATGGGGGTCACAGGGGGGTAGGGGGGCCACGGGCAGGCATTAAGGGGCACAGGCAGGGAATGGGGCCACAGGCGGCCCTTAATGGGGGCACGGGCAGTATAAGGGCACGAGGCAGGTAAACCATAAAAAAACAACATTAATTTCCCCTTTAACTCCCCCGCGAGCCGCCCTCCTCTTCAGCTCCCCCTCCTCCGGCAGTCCCGGGCGCACGGCCTATGACGCGCTGTCGCCCAAGGACGGGCCCGCGTCGCGATGCGTGATGTCATCGCGACCGCCGGGGGGCGCACGGGCCACCGGGGCCTCAGCGCTGTAGGACCCGGCAGCCCCGCGGTGTAGGACCTGCGGGGCCGACCTGTCTGCGGGCGGAGCCTCGTCCGCCCCGCGAAGCCCCCAGCTTTTTGGTCCAGTGGACGCACATGCACTGAAGACCATCGGTCCCAGGGCCCGCGCAAAGGCCTGAAGCCCGGGAGACTGGGGAAAAGGGGGGTTTTTTTCGGGCCTGAGCCCCCAATAAAACAGCCTAGCGGGCCCCCCGAAAGAATAAGGGACTTGTTTTTTAGAGAGACAAGAATACTTTATAATAAAAACATTTACTGCACCATATCTGTATAGAAACCCCCAAAAAATTCTTAAAGGTTTTTTTCCACCATCCATTTTTATACCTCCTGCATCACTCTTCGCTCTGTTCTCAAAAAGGGGGGTGTGTGATTTGTTTGAATTGCATACAGGACTCAGCAGATACACCACCATGCTTTTTCCTCCTTTTATCAAAGAAAAGGTCTTCTATATAAAGAGTTTGAGTAGCTACAAAGTACTCGATAAAGTTTTTGCCCCACGCACAAGGGGGCTAGGGTTTAAATCCCTGCAGGGAAAAAAACCCCGTAGATTTTTTTTTTTTTATCAATGCACATACTGAATTGAGGTTTCTTTTTTATTTGCACTTTTTACTAATTTCAAGGGGACAGAGAAAAAGGATAGAAGACAGCACCCGGGGGTTTTAACACTCCCTAGTGCCCGAAGGCAGATGATTTTTGAGCAAGTCTGACCAGGGCCGAGCAGCTCCAGCCCGTCAAAATCCCGGGGAAAAAGCTGTAAACAATGGGTCACAAAGGAGCACTAAAACAAAAATTGTGCAGAATTTTTTAAAAAATGAAGAATGGTGAAAACGTTTTTTATTTAAATTTTTGAAACTTCCCCACATCAATTTAACTTTGTGGAAAAAACCCCTTTTTAAAAGGGTTTTGCCACGAATGGTTCATTACCTCTTAATCTAATCAGGAAGACTACAAACAAAGCACAGCAGCCTCACAACCAGAGGAGGGGGGTGGCAGCAACTCTGAGGAAGCAGAGGGAAGCAGGGCGCTGTGCAATGTGTTTAAAAAAAAAAAAAAACCCCCAAAAAATTAGAACCATGGATTCCTAAAAAAGACAAAACACTTCTTCACCCCCTTGCACTCCTGAATATAACGAGGGAAGCAGGGGGCGTTGTGCAAAAGTTACTCAAAAAAACATTATAATCATGATTTTTTATAAAAAAGACATAACATCTTTTTCCACATCCCTTGAAAAACTCAGTCAAATTTTCCCTTTTCATCAAAAAAAAGTGCAGACAACCAACGCACCAGATCAGCTCCTCGTCCTTCAGCTCCACTGGTCTAATGTCTAATGCAAATTTTTTAAATAACTTAGGGGGTTTTAAAAAAGCTGTAACTCTCAGAGGTTCACTTTTTGTAATCACATATTTAAAAGTGATTAAATACCCATTTTTGGGGGACCCATGTCAACAACATCGTGGCTAAACCCCTTTTAAGGTACACTATTTTTGTTTAGGTCTTTGGCATACATTACTTGTATGCAGGTCATTATGAGTCAAGGGTACCAATTTTTTTTTTATGTTTTAGTACTGTTAGCGTTATTTATTATTTAAATTTCCATTGCATTGTCATTTTCTACAACCAATAACTTTGTATTCTTCCACATACAGACCTGAGTGAGGACTCACTTTTTGCTCAGTGAAGTGTAGTTTTTATGGGTCTGATTTAGGACACATGAAACTTTTTGATCACTTTTCATTCCAAATTTTTGGGGATGCAAATTTTTTAAAGGGGTTCACTGTGAGGGATAAAAAAATGTTACATTTTAAAAGATCAGACTTTTACAGATGTAGCAATACCTATTATCTTTAGCTTTTTAATTTGTAAACTTTTTTGCTCTTGTGCTTTTAGGGCGACATGTAGGAAAAAAGGCACATACAAAATTGTCTTCTCATAGGTAGTGTACATTTGTTTTAATGTATCAATTCTGAAGCACTTTTTAAATGTGTCCTTTTGTGAACACATGTATTCCCAAATTTGTTTTGAGCGATTATTATCGACAAAGTTAAACGGCACAGTTTTTATTTTTATCGAAATTTTTAACATGCGATAATTTAGGTTAAAATTGTCAAATCTATTAATATTGTGCCATTTTCGGGCCCTTTCCCTTTATTTTGGCGGGCCACAAATCAGCTTACAGAAGAGCAGGGGGGGAGATGTGTGGGACGTCATATGGGATGGTTTTTGGTTGCATGGCTGGAAAAAACACAGACCTCGTTTTAAAATAAACAGCCTTTCCCTTTTATATCAGGGGTCTCCGTCCATACATAGGGCTGGCTCTGCCTGTGTCCAAACAGCTCAGCGAAATATTTTATTTCTTTACAAGAAAATCTACTTTAGGGTGATCCTTACAACTTAGTTAGTCAAGATTGAAGATTTTTTTTGTAGTTAGGTAGAGAATTTTTAAAGGGGCAACTACCGCTGAAAGTCACGGGGGGGGGGGGGGGGGGCCGCGGGCGAACACAGACAACTCTATAAAGAAAACGGGTATAGTTCACCAAGACTTTGTGAGACATTTCACTGCAATAGCTTTATTATTAACATTTTCTATTGAAATTTTCCTGGGTATTGGGGAGCCTCAGGGCGTTGCAAGGTCCAAAACATCCCGGGGGTCGGGCCCTTTGGGTTTCCCAACGACATTTTTTCACGCCTCATTGTGAACTGCGGATGTTTTTTTTACAGAAAAAACCTTGTGTTCCTGTCACTAATTTTCTGCACATCCACACAGATCCCCCATCTCCTCCCAATCACGTACTAAAAAAAACCAATGACAAATTTTTCTTTTTCAAACTTCTCACCTTCATATGACAAAACCCCAACA